>CM021104.1:618252714-618318416 GCA_007115665.2 Sequoiadendron giganteum
AACCATACAAAGATTTTTGTAATTTGTAGACCAGACTTTTTTTACCTTTTTCAATGAAGTGCTTAGGCTGGGACATATAAATTTCATCTTCCAACTCTCCATGGAGAAACATTTTCTTCACATCCATCTGCTCAATCTCTAAGTCATATGCTGCTGCCAATGACAACAAAAATCTGATATATGTCAGCTTTGCTACAGGGGAAAAAATTTCTCCATAATCAATTCCCTCTATCTGGGAAAAACCTTTTGCAGCCAGCCTTTCCTTATACTTTTCTACACTGCAATCTAGACCAGTCTTCTTCTTGAATATCCATTTACAGCCAACAGGCTTTCGCCCTTCAGGAAAAGGTACCAAATCCTAGGTTTCATTTTTCTTTAATGATTCCATTTCTTTGTTCATGGCTTCCAACTAGGAATTTGAATCAGACATGCTAATAGATTCTCTTACAATGCTAGGCTCATCAATGCTAGTAATAAAAGCATAGGCATAGTTTGAATCTAAAATAGAGAAACCATACCTATCAGGTTGTCATTTTTCACATGTAGACCTTCTTACTGGTTGAGGTTTTGGTTCTTCATCTTCAGAACTCTTAGAGCTGCTTGAACTCTCCTTAGTTTTAGGTACACCATGTAGTTCCACTTTTTCTGGAGTCTGAGGAATCTGAACTACATCATTCTTCTTTTCTCTTTTATCTATCTCTAGCTATGGATCAGCTACTAAAGGTTTTAGCTCATGAAATATTACACTTCTATTGTACAAAACCTTCTCAATGTCAGGATTCCAAAGCTTGTATCCTTTCACACCAATTCCATAATCGATGATGATACATTTAACAACCTTGTTCTCCAACTTTGATCTTTTCTCATTAGGCACATATACATATGCCTCATAGCCATCACCATTAGCCAACACCATTGCACCTCTAGCCATCTTAAATCCTTTACTCGAGAAAGAAACTTCTACACCAACATCATTCAACTTACTGATAGAAATTAAATTACAAGCAAAACCTAGTATATGTAGTACACCACCAATCCCTTTGATTCTACCATCAAGAAACTATATTTTGACTCTTCCATGACCAAGAATCTCCAATGTTGAATCACTCACTAGGTACACCTTTCCACCATCATACTTCTCGTACTTGGCGAACCATTCTCTATGAGACGTCATGTGAAAGGATGCACCTGAGTCAACCAACTAGACATCATCTGATGCCTAAGTTGCCAAGGCTGCAATGAAGTCATCTCAATCAATCTAAGAAGAGTCATTGTCTGAAGCATTACTCTTCATGTTCTTCTCCTTACAATCCTTTCAGATGTGACCAGGCTACCCAGAGTTCTAGCATTTCACCTTGGAATTTTTACTAGGAGACTTCGATCTCCCTACAAATTTAGATTTGAACTTCTTGTCCTTCTTTTTGCCTTTCTCCTTCGATCTACCTCGAATAGCAAGGGCCTCTTTGGCCATCTCTGAAGACTTCCTCTGCATCTCTTCAGACAATAGTGAGGCAGCAACGTCTTCCATCTCGAAAGTAGTGGCCGTACTTCCAATAGCCATTACAAGATGATCCCAAGTGTCAGGTAACAAACATAACAAGAGCATGCAATGATCCTCCTCCTCAATCTTTACACCCACAGACGCCAACTAAGCAACACTCATATTAAATGAGTTCAGATGGTCTGCAACATATGCACCTTCTTCCATCTTCAAGGAGTACAACTTCTTCTTCAGTCATAACTTATTTACCAGAGACTTTCCCTGATAAATATCACCAAGCTTATTCCATAATGAAGCTGCAAACTTCTCCTCATGGACATTCAGGAGTACAGAATTGACCAGACTCAATATTTTCAGACCTCTTGATTTTCTATATGCAAGGTCCCAATCTTCTTGCTTCATACTTTGTGGCATAGTTCTAGACACAACAAACTAGAGGTCTCTATCCACAAGCAAGTCTTCCATTTTGAGTTTCCATAACTCAAAGTTGCCACCATTGAATTTTTCAATCTCTACTCTACCTGATGTTTTTTCCATCTTATATAGAACTAGGTTCTAACTTTGCAATACTCCCATTGGAATAGTATTAGCACAAAAAACCGGCCTTACTAACAAGGATAACACAACTGGCCAGGCTCTAATACCACTTGAAAGGAAAACAGAGGTGCGGAATCGCTTTTGTAATGCTAAAAAAATAAAGGAGAAGTGCAAAAGACAAGTTTTAAGACTTCTTAAAACATTTGAGATGAACACATACATGGTAACAAGAGTAACAGAAATAAGCAATCACAAATAACACCATATTTATGTGGGAAAACCCTTTCATGAAAAAAACCACCACACCAAGAGAATACACTTTGTATTATAGTAAAATTAATTACAAACAAATCTCATAGTCGCCACTCTCTGATAGTTAGCTCACAACAACAAACTCAAGTTTTCATGCACTCATTGTTACAATACTTCTTTCAGTATACAATGAATACAACTCTCTATTCTATCTCACTCTCTCATCATCACCCTTCGCGACTTCTATCAATGTAATCAACTATATAATTCTTACATTGCATTAATTATTCCAGCCAATCGTAGGCCTTAATAATGCATCGCTCACCCAATCAAGAAATCCGATCTTCTAACCAATCTTCCCTACAATCACGCATTGGGCCATCTAGGCATTAAATCCCTTTCCTTAATCAGATTCTATCATTAGTCGAAACATGTCTTGCAATTACTAATTTCACCACTCTAGACTTCGACCAATCAGATGTTGATTACTTGTCACGTGCTACCTCTTTATTTGTTTGTCGCTTCCAGTCAAGTCTGATCGGTCAACACAACTATCAAACACCTCTTACCGCGCTACCTCGCTGAGCCAAAGAGGTCACCGTAGTATGGCGGTGTCACCATGACACCACTCCAAGGTTGACAGACCTCCATGGTATGGAGGTGCCACCGCCCAACCACAGGACCCTTCTAACACCCTTGCGGTACCAAGGTAGTGGCTTGTTTTCCATCCCGTCACTTAGCACCACATCACCGTCGAGCTCAGATCGACTATCCGTAGTATGGTAGTGCGACCACCCAACCGCAAGGCTGAGTAACACCTCCCACGGTATGGAGGTAACTGCCAGATCCTGCAGACAAACACTCTGCACTACCTTGCCCCAACCACAAGACCTCCGCAATAAGGAGGTAACCGTTATCTCTAACTACCAAGGCTTACCATGCCACTGTGACATGGCCAAGAGGCCATCACAGTGTGGCGATAAGTGACCTTCACAAAATATCATTGTTCACCATGGCCACCATGCCACCAACGAGCACCCTCCACGGTAGGGAGGTAGGCCTTCACATTGACTACACCCATCAACCGTGCTACTGCTAGCCCAAGACGGAGACCCAGCGGTATGGCGGTAACACCACCCAACCACGGACAGACTGACAAAGGCCCGCGATAAGGCAGTAAACCACCAGACTGCACCTCTAGAAAATCTCTCAGCGGCAGAGAGGTAAAGGCTTATAAAGATAATAATTTCACCAAGTCTTTTCAGAGGTTCAAGCCAGAAGTTGAGGCACCTATTCCCAACATAGTGAATTTTAATATGTATTTTACATATTCACATTAAGTTTAGGGCCCTATTAATTAAAATAGACTTAATTGTGCCTTATTTTTTGTGTTGTAAGGTGTATCTTTACACTTTCACACTTATCTAGGGCTTTATTAATTAATTGAGGTTCATTTTCCTTAATTGGCCCCTTTAATTCAAATCCAATCCTAATTAATTGCAATTCTAAAGAGGAAACCTGAAATTCATTAATGCCATAACATTACACTTCTCATTGAGAAATCTATGTCATAGGTAAGTGACCTAGGACCCATTCACCCAACGGTGAATGGGTCCTTACTTAGGCCTAGGACCTAAATTCAAATTATGTTTTTGGTGGTATTTAAATGATTTTAAATCTATATTCACATGTTGGCTTGTGTTATTTGAATTTTGGGAATTAATGTTAACATATCTATAAATAAGAGGTCATTTCAGTATGGCTCACCTAACAAGTTTATGAGAATATTTTCATGCGATCAAGTTATAGTTCAAGAGAACTATCAAGAGAAATTCAAGAGTATATTTATTGAGGAATTATTGCAGCAATCAAGATCCTATTATGATGTCAAATTCTTCTTGCATCATGCATGTTATTTCAAATAATATGTTGATGTAGTGTTAAGGATCCATTCAAGCATTCAAAGGAATTGTTTCAAATCAAGTTTCAAGATCAAGATCCACATCCATTCAAGCCATTTCATGCAAGTTGCAAATCCACATTCCAAGGTTCATACAAAGGTTTGGTGAGTTGTGACAATGCTTTGTTCATTCATCGTTCCTTCATGGTGCATTGTTTCATTACAAGGTTTAATTACCAAAATGGGATTCGACCAAGGCAAACCCCCATTAACCAAAAACAAAAAAAATTCCCTCTTGATTTGTGTTTGCAGATTTCAGGTGGAAGATCTCTTGAAGAGAAAAATTACAAAGTTGTCAAAGTTGCATTTGTTGTCATCATTATTGCAATTTCATGAAAACTCACCTACATGATTTATTTTTTACTATCTAACTATGAAAATTGAGGATCTAGGAGTGCAAACACAAGATCAGAGAACCTAGAAACCATTTTTACAAAGCCCTAGCCAGGACCCATTCACCATAGGGTGAACTATTCTGTAGTTAGCTATGAAAAAGCACTTTTAGTGACTGGTACATATCATTTTCCCTTTCTCAAATCTGCATTTTGATTTATGGTTCCATGAAAATTGAGCTCAATCTATTATATGCACTTTGTAGATTGTATTTTGGAATTTGTTTACTATTTTTAATCTTTCTCCCAAAGTGTTGTTTTATCAGGACCTCCATCCTTGCAAAAAGAGGAAATTTGTAGATTCACACTTTGAATTGACTACCCTTAAGGTTGAGAGTCCTTTCATTTTGTGGATCTCATTTCCTAATGAAATAAAGAAAGATAGGTCCCCATCAAAACCCCATTTCCCTTCATTCCCATTGATTGATAAAAAACCCCTATTTTTCTATGTTTCATTTTGGTGAACCTAACATTTGATCATTGTAATTTTTTGATTCCAGAGTCCATTACCACCCTAGATTTAGGTATTGCATTCATTTTCATTGCATTTCATTGAATTGAGTCTCATTTAGGGTTGTTTATCTTGCATTAACTTTGCATTTTATTTAGGGGTTTTAGGATTGCATTTTCTCATTCTTGAAATCTGAAAAATACATAAAAATCAGACATTTTGCATATCATTTACATAGCATTGCATCATCGTTCACTTACATTTGAAAATTGAAACAAAATTGCATATCAAATTAAGTCTCCTAGCTTGTCATTTTATCATATTTTGCACTTGTATTCAACATTAATTTCATAGAAAATTCAAACTGTAACTTACTATTTCTGATTTGAATCTAGAAACCAATGGAATCAACTCAAAAATTTGCAATTTTTTTTTTTTTAAACCCTAACCTTGGACCCATTCACCCTAGGGTGAGTGAGTCCCTAATCAGGGTCATTTCTTGATTTTCTGGGCATTAAAACATTTGTTTCTGCATTCTATTTTGTTGTTTTCAGTTTTTTATTTCAGTTTGCAAAATTTTTGTTAGGTGAAATTAAGAATATTTAGCTTCATTTGATAAATTTAGTGAATTGTGTGATTTCAAAATTGTATTTACAAGACATCATTTTCTGGTTTTTGTGCATTGTGTAATAAAAAATTTACTTTGTTTAGAATCAAAAAATTGTATTTACATATTTGCATTGCACTTTACATCCTAGGTTACTTCATTGCATTTCACCTCCTTTCCATTTTGGGTTTCTACCGAGTTTTTTAAAATTGTATGAACTTTAAAACTTGGTGTCCTATTAGCAATACTATTTTTCAAGACATATTTCAAGACTCGTGTCATCCTGTGATACACCATTCATTATGGATCTTGGGTTATCCAATTCTTTCATTAATAGTGTTGATAATCAACCCTCTATGGATCATAGCCTTCACACCTCATTTCCGATGACTTACCTACCTAAAAATAATGTGCATGATGTTGAAACAATGATTGTTAATATCCCATGAGAAAACATAAAAAGGATGAATGAAGAATTAAAAAGTTTACAAGACTTTGTGAGAATCAAACCTATTGTTGTTAATGCCATTCCTCTCATAGGGAACATATGGACAATTCTTAAGCATGAAAAAGGAATAGAGTTTATATGTGCCTTGGTTCATATCATTAATAAAAAAATTCCTCCCCCTCAATCACCTTCCAGTATATCTCCCATGCATAAGAGAAAAGAAAACACAAATTTGAGCACTTTGCTACTCCTAACACATCATTTTCTGAAAAAGGAAAGGGATTGCAGTTAGAAGAGGAAAGTGATGACCAAAATATTATCAAGACAAAGAGGAAGAAGCTAAAAATGCATTCACATCAAAAAATTCAACTACAAGAGAAATTTGATCTACCCAAATCCATTGATGAACTATTAAAGATATCCAAGACTGAGAAGGCCTTTTACACTCTTTTACATTAGGGATTAATTAACTTACCACCTAAACATGAAAATATAATTGAAAAGAAAAATTATCAAAATAGACCATATTGTGCCTATCATAGATTATTTGGACATCACACTAATAAATGTTGTGTTTTAAAGGGAATATTGGAAAAATTTAGATCCCCTAGGGATCCATCTTGACTAAAATCATGTGCTTTTCTCCTTGCCATGTAATAGTTGTAGGATTCTAGCATGCTCACTATTACATGTTTAACATTAATTGCAATTAATTTTCTTTATTGCAAGGAGATCCTTATCATCACTCATCTCGACTCATCCTTGTCCCACACTTAGTGGGGGAAAGGGGTTAGATAGCCTTGTCCTAGTTTTGACACTTGATGTTCTCCCTTTGGCTAGTTTTCCTCCTTCTATATATACTAAACAAGATTGGGATGCAAATGAATTTATATAGGTTGAATCACATGTGCCTTACTAGTATTTTTCTTTATTTTCTTTTACATTTTCTTTGTGTGATTGCATGTGCATAATTTGATCCGCCATTCTATTTTGTTTGATGTATCTCTCTCTTTATGTGCATTCCTCTATTTGTATCTACACTCTTCTATATATCGTAAAAAATTATCATTTTTTGTCTTGTGTTTTCCTTTTGGGGATGACATAAGGTGTCGAGACATTTAGGTCTCTTCCATGTCAATCCAAAATCTTTTTCTTTGTTTTCGCTCTCTATGTGTCATTTTTCCTATTCTGTGATTATTTGGGGAATGGTGACGTTTTCAAGATCTATAAAAACATTGTAGAAAAGATATAATGACCTTGAATCTGTAGATCCATTATGTAGTTTTTGGGGAAACCCCTTCCTCTTTTTGATGATGTAGTTCATTCAGGAACATATGACTTGGCATAGGGCTTTTTGAATAAGCTTGCATGTCTTCTTTATGGTTAGCATTGAATATTTTATATTTTAAAGTTATTTCTCACATCAATGGTGTTAGAAATTACTTTAAAGTGGGGGCATACATCGACACTCATGTTTCATTGTGTGATTTTATTTCTTCTTGTGATGTGTCCTTTTCTTGGTGGTGTCATTTGGTTTGATGTCCTCTAAGAGCGTGATATTTCTTAGCGTATGACTTTCCTCTTAGTGGTGATGCTACGCGTTACATTCCCTAAGTTGTGATTCTCTTATCTTGGATTTTTCCTCTCTTGGAGACATTATAAACAATGATCCCTAAGAAGATACCTTACATGAATTAGGCGAAGTCCCTTTGAACAAACCTTTATATATATATATATTATTCATAAGTGTTTAGCATAATGCAACTTGTTAACCTTGTGAAGCTCAAACCCTTCCCTTCAAGGCCACCAAGCATAAAACACCTCACTTTCTTGTAGATCCTTTCCCTTTTTCATAAGTGTGCTTAGCATAACACAACTTGTTAGGCCTTGTGAAGCTTGAAGTTTCATATTGTGGTTCCTTATTGAAGTTTTTCAAGAGGATAAGTTTGATATGATATGGGAGCCTAATAATATTCTCATTTTCCACCCATTGAGGGCTCACCTAGTGGACGGCCTGAGGTTTCATTAGCCCATGTGTGCATATGTGTTGTTTTTATAGTGGACATTGAGTTCTACTTGTGAACGTGTTGGACAAACAACTTCAACGTGTTCCACATTGCGTTGGAAAGTCAAAGCTTGATATGCCTCCCTTTATTCTAGGCTTCGATGTTGAATGATTGAGTATCTTTGTCATTGTTGCATACATATGTGCCTTGAATGTCTAATTTAGTGTGATTTTGATGTAGGGGCATCCTCTCACTAAAGCGGGGGCTAAATGTAGTGTAGGAAAAATTATCCATTTTTCACACTTAATTTGGGAATAATTAATATTAAAATAAACTAAATTATTCCTTAATTTAGTGTTGTAATATGTATTTTACATATTCACATCATGTTAATGTCCCTATTAATTAAAAGGGACTTAATTGTGCCTTATTTGTCATGTTGTAAGGTGTATATACTTTCACACTTATCTAGGGCTTTATTAATTAATTGAGGTTAATTTTCCTTAATTGGACCCTTTAATTCGAATCCAAGCCTAATTAATTAAAATTTCTAAAGAGGAAACTTGGCATTCATTAATGTCATAACATTACACTTCTCATTTAGCAATGTGTGTCCTAGTTAAGTGACCTAGGACTGATTTTTCCCAAGGGCGAATGGGTATTGACTTAGGCCTAAGACATAAATTCAAATTATGTTTAAGGTAGTATTTTAATGATTTCAAAACTATATTCACCTGTCAACTTGTGTTATTTAAATTTCAATAATTAATGTTAACATATCTATAAATAAGAGGTCATTTCACTATGTTTCACCTAGCAAGTTTATGAGAATATTTTCTTGAGATCAAGTTAGAGCTCAAGAGAAATTTCAAGAGAAATTCAAGGAATTCAAGAGAAGATTTATTGAAAAATTATTGCAGCAATCAAGGTCCTATTATAATGTCAAATTCTTCTTGGATCATGCATATTATTTCAGCTAATATGTTGATGTAGTGTTAAGGATCCATTCAAGCATTCAAAGGCATTGTTTCAAATCAAGTTTCAAGATCAAGATCCACATCCATTGAAGCCATTTCATGTAAGTTTCAGATCCACATTCCAAGGTTCATACAAGGGTTTGGTGAGTTGTGACATTGCTTTGTTCATTCATCATTCCTTCATGGTTCATTATTTTATTACAAGGTTTAATTACCAAAATAGGGTTTGACCAAGGCAAACCCCCATTCACCAACAACAAAACATTTTTACCTCTTGATTTGTGTTTGCAAATTTTAGGTGGAAGATCTCTTGAAGAGAAAAATTGTAAAGTTGTCAAAGTTGCATTTTTTGTCATCATTATTGAAATTTCATAGAAACTCACCTACAAGATTTATTTATGGTTGTCTGACTGTGAAAATTGGGGATCTGGGAGTGCAAACATAGGAGTAGAGAACCCATAAACTATTTTTATAGAGCCCTAGCCAGGACCCATTCACCATAGGGCGAATTAATCCTCAATTTGAAAAAGCACTTTAGTGATTGGTATAAATCATTTTCCATTTCTTAGATCTTCATTTTGATTTATGGTTCCATCATAATTGAGCTTAATCTATTAGATGCACTTTTTAGATCGCATTTTGGAGTTAGTTTACTATTTTTAATCTTTCTCCCCGAAGTGTCATTTAATCAAGACCCTTGCCCTAACAAAGAAAGGAATTTTTTAGATTCACACTTTGACTTGACTCGCCTTTAGGTTGATATTCCTTTCATCATGTGGATCTCATTTCCTAATGAAATAGATAAAGATATGTCCATCAAACCATATTTCCCCTCATTTCGATTGATAGATACAAAAACCCTATTTTTCTATGTTTCAGTTTCAATATGCTTTTCAACCTTCAAAGGCTTAAGAAAAGGAACCATCATTAGATTTTAGACATAAAATATGTATTGTAATTTTTTTTTATCATCTTTAAGAAAATCTAGATGATCTATGTAAAGATGTTTTGAGTATAAAAGAAGTTGTAAATACTAGAGATAAAAAGGTATCAAAAATAGGAAATTTTGTGGTAGAAACTCATATAATAGTCAATACTTTGGAAAATAAACAAAAAAGATGATAGACAACAAATTAGAGAAGGATTGGAAAAATATAACTAGATTTTGAATAGTTTACATAAAATTGGTGATGATATGGCTCCAATTCTTACAAAATTTGATAAAGTTGATGATAGATTAGAATATTTAGCTAATGCTTTAGACTAGTTAAAGGATGAAGAAATGAAGAAATTATCTTCAACAAAAAAGTTCCATAAAAAGATAGCTAAAAGAACCAATGCATCAAATTTGTTTGTCATATATGGTCAGTATCTAGTACAACCCTGGTATATTTACATTGATAATATCATAGATCCAAATGCATACATGTTCAAGCATGGATTAATGTCTTTGGATTCATTGTTGATATTGCTCATATCAGACTAGGAGATATAACCATAATTTCTATACAATATTTACATGGGGAATAATCAACAATTGGTGGCATTATAAAGTAGATGAATAAAAAGATGCACATGTTTATAATGTAGTAAAAATCGAAGGAGATGAAGCAGTACAAGAAAATTCTCTTCAATTATTTTATAATTTTTTGGTACAAGAATTTTGTCCTAGAGAAATACCTAAAAGAGAAAGGCAAGTAAAAATAATTTTAAAAATGTAGTGTTGTGATCTTAAAGATTTTGAAGAATATTCCAATCAGTTTAGAATATTAATTTACAACATGGGACAAGACAAACTAGAATTTTCTAAACTCAAGTATCTAGAAGGACTTCCTTATCTAGAATTTTCTCTTAAGTATACTGCAATTAGTGATCTTATTCAATATGCTTGAGACTGGGTATTTGATTTTATCTTTGATTGTAAAAGTGTCTAGAAGTTCACAAAGCATCAAGCTAAGTGTCTTGATCCAAATTATATCCCGAAACTACTACCTATGATTACAATCATTTTACTAAAGGCTACAAAGTAAATAAAATGTCTTATAAGAAGAAAAAGCTTTCATACCAATGCCACTCTTTTCCTTGTAAGAATTCCTAAGCTCCAAAGCATCACTATTTATGTTGTAGAACTATCCTACACAAAGATAATCAAAAAATAATTTGTTATATCTGTAATCAACCAAACCATAAATCCCCTCAACACTCATTCAAAAATCCTAGATTGGTTACTCCTTTCTTGTAGTAGCATGATATGATCTTTAAGATGAAGATGAACATATTTATATGTAGGATAAAATTTATGAATGATATATTGAAGAATATAATGATGTTGATGAAGAACAACTTTATGACCTTTTTGAAGCCCTTCAAGAAGTAGATAGATCTTCCAAACCAGATGTTGATAATGAGATACTTGTAGTAATGATGAATAGTTCACGTAGAGGCTTTCCAAAATTAAAAGGTGTATATAGAAAAAATAATAGAGGTATGAATCAATTCCATAAAAATTACAGTAAAAAATAATGTTCTACATCCTCTCCAATGACAATTAAAATTTGTTGGAATAAATCCTCACAAAAAAAATGAAAGCTAAGTCAATTGAAAAGTTAGTAAAAAAATGAAATACAAAAGGCTCTTGATGATTTTGATATTTTCCTATAAGATTGTTTTTTAACCCTGGTGGAATCATTTTATCAAGAAGATTCCTTTTGTTTTGAACATTTTAATATTCCTAAGTACTCTTATTTCTCAATCAAAATCCAAGAAATTCCAGAAGAATCCTCAAATATTGTTGAACCGACTAATATTAAGCTTGTATTATTTGCTTTACCAGATCCTAGTTTTGAATTAAAGCTAGATTACCTAATAGGCCTTTTAAGTGGAAATGTTTCCCATTATATTTTAGTTATAATAAATGGGAAAAATTATGATGTTCAAATTGATATTGGTGCATTGTATCTTTTTGTGAACCTCTCACTATTGATGATGTTAGGATTTAAGATTCAACCCATAGCTCCCATGAAACACTTGCATGAAATTACCTATCACAATAGAGAAGATTTGAAAGTAGGATTTTGCTCAATAACCCAAGAATTCTATTAATGCAAATAACCTAGATAAATATTACAAATGGATGTGCATGCTTATATAAGCAATGCACAAGAAAACCCTACATGTAGATTTCACAAGATAGCGACAAGTGTACAAATATCATACAATGAGACAACTTGTCCTAAATTTAGTCCAATCTAATAATAAGAATCAAACTAAAGATTAAGAAGCAACTCCTAAGTTTAGCTTAAGTGAACTAAATTAAAAAAGCCTCGAATAATTAATTGATGATTAAGTAATTATTAGATAATGAATTATTTACACCAACACCCCCCTTAAGATTATCTTAGGGAGAAACTAAACTACTGATAAAGGAATCTAAATGAATGCAAAATGGGTCCTGACTACAAGGCTTGATGAGGTACCCCATGAACATGCAATTGAAATCTCTCATAATTGGAGAAAAGGAGAAAACCACATGGGAAAAACTCATCTCCAAAAGAGAGAAAAAGAAATGACTGTACTAGATAAAGAAGGATAGAAGGACTCATTGTGACCCCCCAAGGACTGCTTCTATCATGCAAGTACAATAGATGTCCCCGTGACAGGAGAGAGAAAATAAGGATATGAATCCCCCCATAAAGAAGTAGCTCCCATGCCAATGATGAATGCCTGAAGACATAATATGATACATTTCTTGCAAACAAAATTTCTCCCATAGAAGAAATAGATCTACTGGTGATTGGAGAAGCCAATCCAAAAGAATGGGTGATTCTAGAATCCAAATCCATATGATGTGTGCCTCTAAAAAATGCTCACGTATCCACATGTTAGAAAGTGATGATGTTGATCTCTTGTGAAGATTGATATAGAACAAGCTACAAAGGTGATGAAGATGGTGGTCCAACAACAGTGATGTGGCTTTCAAAAAAGAGGAGATGAATGTCCTTAAACTAATCCTCCAAATCTATAATGTAGGACTCTACAAACAAGGATGATATGTCTGCAAGATACTAATCCCACGTAGCTATGTTTGGAAGATGTATGATGTCCTGCTACACTTAATCAATAGGGGCCAAGGATGTGGTGATGCCAAGATGATCAGGAACAATAGGAGATGATGATGTTGTTGAACACACAAAATATTGGGAAGGGGGTGAATCAGTATTCTACTGAACCAATTGATTGCTAACCATCCAATTATTACAATGTATCTTGTTGCAGCAGTAAGTAAAAACATGGAAATGAACAGGACATCACACAACACATAGACATTGATTACAAGATATTACATAGCACACTACCAGGATGCACTATCCTTGAAAGTCTCAAACCCATAGTACAAAGATATGGCTTACCACTAGAACACAGAAAGATATGGATCATTTCCAAAGATGTGAATCAAAATTAATGCACCTTCTAAGTGTTGAGTACAGTTCCAATTAAGATTTGAAAGATGGAAAGTCTTGCACTGGATTTAGGTGTACAAAAGCTATCATCAACTACCATATCACTTCACTACATACCTCACATCATCACTTCTTTCTCATCTCTCCCTTTGTCTATCTCTCAAAAACATACTTCCATTTATGTACATCTCAAATATATATGTGCTCAATACAAATATATTCCATATACACACGGTTCATAAAATCAATTAGGTCAGCCTAATTGGATGTAAGCATACATAATTCAAAATTTCTTGTCAGCCACAAAATAAAACTTCTTTGGTGCTCAAAACCAAAAATGCAAGCCACAATTTAGGTTAGCCCAGACCTAAAAATAATCCTTCATGAAACGTTCACCTTAAGTCGGCCAAAAGAGAAACAAAACAAAACTGTAAGTTGGACTTATGACATTTAAATCTTTCAACCTGTTCAACTAAATTTTTTAATTTCCTTATCACAAGTGCATCTAAAACTCTTGAAAAATATATCAAAATTATATGAGCTGACATACACTTCAAAGAGATTCTAGACCAAATTACCGGATTGGTGTAGCACAAACATAGTTTACTGGATGAGTAGATAATCAGACATAAAACAATGTTGTCATCAATGACAAAAAAAACAACAAACCAGAAGTCTCCTTCATTCTTACAAAAATACCCACCTTTTTCATTGATGGAAACATGTGCCAAAAGTGAAACTCACTTCAAAACCAAAATTGTGCAACAATAAAAAATTGTTCAATTTTTCATTCAACTCCCCCTTTCAAAATATAAAATTGAAACCAAAAAATTATTTACACTGATCCTTCAACCTTCTCCCCCTTTGAAATCAAGGACAAAGGGTAGGAAAACATAAATAATCAAGAGTTGGTGGAACTTTGAAGTTCTTTGAGAATTGCTTCCCAAACTAGCTTACCATCATCCCAAATCCTTTTAGCTTTGGTAATAGACATATGCAGAGATTCCAATTCCATTAAGAATCCTTCTCCTTCTTCCAGAGAGGAATGAATAATGTTCATCTTTTCCAATATTTCTATATCTGTCAAGGTACTTGATATGGAGATGTGTTTGGACATTACTAGATCTCCAATTTGTCCAAAGTGTCTTATTGCATCTTCATTTTGCCTTTGTAGAATGAAGAACTTGTTCTGAAGGTCTACAATAGAAGTCCAACCAATGTAATTACTATCATCTATAACTTTGTAGACTCTAGAGGCATTTTTTATCTAAGAGTCAATTGGTTCCATTAATTCCTTGGTACCTCAAGTGGCATCCGACCACTGCATGCAATAAGAAAATAATTACTAGGCTTCCTCATCATAGTCTTTCACCTCTTTCAAATTTTGCAACACTCTGTTATGTGCAATAGCACACTTGTCTTGTAGAATTTGTATTCTTTTCTCTAGAAGACTTGTCTTGGCCTCTTTCATGATCTGTACCTTAAGATTAGAGGCATATTCCTTAACAGAATCAACTACACACTTTATATTCTCAATCGATGTTAGGGAATCATTTGTGGTAACACTAGGGGTTGTTTCCTACAAAGCTCTAATGGCTTCATTTATTAATTCATTTCCTTTTTGATAAGCTTCAAAAATTTCCTGTGTAACTGAGTCGAGAAAGGTGCCACAAATCTTTATTTTCTTACTTGGTGTAATCTTAGACAAATCTACATAGCCTGGATGTGATGGCATCTTGACTAACTAAGGTGGAAACACTAGCTGTAGCTTTGATTTCCTTGTCAGTAACCCTTTGAGAGTGCTTCTAGATGATTCTCCAATTGGATTTGGTGGCTCAACAACTTTGGGATTCTTTTCTTCATTTGTTTTAGCATGGGTGGCTTCCTTTACTTTTTATTCCTCTTTTTCTTCTTCTTTCTCCTCTTCCTTTTATTTTTCTTTTTTCTGAGAATTTCCAGAGGATTTATTCTTGTTTTCTTTCTCCTTCTTGTCCTTATCATCCTTGTGTTTTTCTTCAAAATATTTGCTTGTAGTCTCCTCTTTATCATTTGGAGGGGCAAGAGTCTCTGAAACCTCATGTATCTCACTAACACTTTCCAAGATTGGATGATCTACTACTTCTATGACAGTAACATGCTCTTGTTCCTGAGTTGTATGGGATGAAGAACTGGTTCTTGTCCCTTAATTTCTTGCCAAAATTTTGATTATTTCTTAATTTTCCCATCTTAATTTTCCCATACTATATGTATCCTTAGTCATAAGCATGTTGAATCTTTGTTTAAATCTAAATAGAGTAGAACATTCTCTTAACAAATTAGTAGCCTCTTCTTGAGATAAAGAGGATCCATAAGAAACCAATGCCTCATTTTTCATCTTGTCTTCATCATTTATAGCCTCTTGCCTTCTTTGTACTAACACTTTCCAAAAATTATCAGTCAATTTCTTCCAAATTGTCTCCATACTCACATTGCAAATAACAATGTACTAAATAAAATCATTAATAACACTTTCCTTATCTTCATCATTTACTTCATCATATAATTGGGTTGTTAGCATAATATATTTAACATATATCATATTATTTACTAAGGAACGCATATTTAAAGATGGTTGATCACTTACTGGAGGAGAGGTAGGCATTTCCTCCTTAGGATCAAATGTGCCTTCTTCTTTCTTCTTTTCATGCACATGAATTCTAAAGGAGTCTTCTTCTTCCTCTACCTCTTCATCTGTGGAGATATTAACATTGGTTTCTACTTCTTCATTACTGGTAGAGGTGATCCTTCTTCTATTCCTTTTCAATTTTTTCCCTTCTTGCAATCCAAGGTCAATTTCTTCCTGAATAGCATCACTCAAATTTTTCTTCTTGTTTACCTTTTGATTTACACTTCTTTTTCCATGAGTGACAAATGGTGCAACAAGGAGTATTTATTCCTTTTAGAAGCATGAGTACTAGGTTCGGTGGAGGTAGTTACATCAACTGATGCCGGAGTATTGTGTTCTTTCTTCTTTCCTTTCTCAGCTACAACACTAGAAGTAGGTGCAGTAGCAAACGATATCCTTTCATATTTCCTAGGTCCATAGGGTAGTTCAGTTGACTTGGACTTCCTCTCATCAAGATATTCCTTCAATTGATCAATGCCATCCTTAATAAATGGCCCTTGGAAGAATGCCTCAACATTCTTTCTTGTTTTTTTCTCTATGGGATGTAGAAGTCTCTAAATGCACTTCCTTATCTTTTTCCTCATATGTTCCATGTCGGGGAAGAGAGGGGTCCCTTGGACTACTTAGCAACATTTCAATAAACCACTCAACAAGTTGCTCATCTATCTCATATCCCAATGGTTATATCCAGAGAGTTTTGGGTTCAACTACTTCCATGATGAATTCATCAATACTTACAAGAAAGGTTATATCCTTTGCATACTTTTTCACCAAGCCTCTGGGAACCCTTTCTCTTTCATGCATATCATTTTGGAAAACTACAAAGATGTAGTTAATGCATTATTTTATGCCCTAAAGTCTCCAAGACTGTGCAAGTGTTCAAAAATTTGATGGGAAATTGGCTTGTTGTGATCCCATATGATGTTTTTCCTTCCCAGTAACTCCATCAAAAAGTAAAATAGTAGAGAAACTACCAATGTCTCAAACTTAAAGGAGTGTTTCTTTGTCTTGATCAAGCTTAGATTCTCTAGAATTCGTCAGAGAAACTCACACTAATCATAGCCTCTTCCATTTACTACCATTTCATATGCGGTATGAATTGTTGTGGTAGACACAAAATTCCCTCGATTGGTGAAATATATTTTTCGTCCAATCATGATAGAAACATACTTCACAGTTGGGTTTTCTAGAGGCCTATTAGTTAAATATCTCTCATCAAATTTGGCTCTAGTTACCTTCATAACTGCATCATTTTTCACATCTTTCAGTACTAGAAAAGGTCCAATGGTACAAAGACCAGTTACAGCTTGTATCACCTCCTTGATGATGAACCCGACTACACTTGTCCACAAAAAATTATCATGCACCCTACTTAGTGCCATCCTAATAAATTTAGAGTCAATTTCATTTGAAAAAATAAGGAACCAATTCTAGACATACAACTTCTTTTGTACTAGGTTTTCATATTCAGGCTTTACAAAATGATCATCTCTTATAAATTCTTTCGTCCATAAATCCCTAAGTTCTTGATGGTTAAATTATTCCAACTTTCCATGAATGTATGTTATGGTGTCTTTAGTGGGTAAAACATTAACATGAATGTGAGAGAACACACCCAAGGGATCCATTTAAAATAATTTCAAAGAATACCTTCTAAATTTGGGTTGGGGTCTCTCAGAAACCTTCACAACAATAGGAGTATCCATTTCTTTTCCTTAAATTACTTGTACAAATGTTTCAATTTAAATTCACAAAGCTCAAATAATAGTAAATACCTTCTTCAAGCTTTGTCAAAAACTAGGGTTTGATGCCAACTTCTCTAAATCTCTTTTCAACTTTCTTTAGCTCGCTCTACTTCTTCCAATTTGCAAATGTGATTTTATTCGACTTAGTTTATAACTTTATGTCTTACAAAAATTTCCCTAATTTTGCATTAAATGCACTCCAACTTCAAAAAGATGATAAACACTTTGTATAATACACTGTAAACGCTAAGATGCTTTGTAATTCATCATATTTGCATATTTTATACTAATAACTTCTTTAAAATCTTCAAAATTACATTTTACACCATATATCCTTGTGTCACAACTTAACACTTCTTATTTCAGGGGTTTGTTAGATTTTTCAATCACTGCTCCCCCTAAAACCATTGTTGGGTTTAGTTTTTAGAAGAAGTATATGCACTAGATTTAGATGCAGATGCATCTGATTCATTCTTATCCTCAAGTTCTTTTTTCTTCCAAATCTTCTCCATTTCCTTTTTAACTTCAGTAGGATCAATCTTATTCACAATTTTGTTCTTTTGATCTAGTTTAGCTTTCTTCTCAATTTTGCTTCTACAAAATTTTGAAATGTGTCTTGGTTCATTACAAGTGTAACACAACAATTTTCTAGCCAAAATGATTTACATTCAACCTTGATTAGCACTGAATAGATTTGTGTCCAAAATTATAGGATACATAACAATATCCTTGAAAATATTGAGTCATTCTACCAATATTGAATCGATTCATTATTGCCTAATTTCTACACTATATAGTTCTATGCCCAAACTTATTGCAAGAAAATCATTATCCAGTAAAGAATCCAACATTCTGATTCTTTCTATTCTAGTTCATTCTATTTCTACATTTTGTTGCCCTCTGACCAAATTTATTACATAAAAAATAAATTCCATTGAAAGATGGGTACCTTTGAGCATTAGGCTATCAACTAGGAATCCTTCTAGTATTGCTTCTATGATTCTTGATTTTCCTTCCATTGCCTTGAGTCTTCCTTTGATTGTTCATTTTGTTGGGAACTTGATTTTCCTTTGAACTTTGTCCTTCTTCAAGTCCTAGACTGCTTTTATCCTTAGATGGTTTTTGAAAAGCAATTAATTCATCAATCTTTGTGGTTCTTTCTTTTAATTTATCCTCATGAGATTTTTCCTTCACTAAGTTAGATCTTAGTGTCACCACTTCTTGTTCAAGATTTATGCACTCATCAATATTGCTCTATATTTTGGCTTTCTTCAATTCTTCAATTCTTTTCTTTTCTTCCACTTGCAGCTTTAGTCTGGTGATATCTCCATTTTCCTTCTTCAACTAATCACTGAATTCTCTATGCCTTTCTTTGAATTTCTTGATTTGTTCTCTTAGTTTTTTGATGCATTTATTTTCTTCTTTCAGGTTTTCCTTTAGAGATTATTTCTCATCCTCACTTTTTTCTAGATATTTAAGAGCAGCATGTAGTTCCTTATTTGTAGAGATCTCTTCTAAAGGAACATGATAATTTTTATTAGCCATGTGTTCAAACTTCAAGATCTTCCTTAAGCTGTTAAGCTTCTCAAAAGGAGCCGAACTCTGATACCAATTATTGAACACACAAAATACTGAGAGGAGGGGTGAATCATTATTATACTGAACCAATTGATTGCTAACCATCCAATTATTACAATGTATCTTTCTGCAATAGTAAGTAAAAACATGGAAATGAACATAGTGTCACACAACTCATAGACACTAGGATTTTTATGTGGAAAACCCAAGGTGGGAAAAACCACGGTGAGGATTAACTCACAATAATATTATAACCGATTACAAGATATTACATGGCACATTTCCAGGACACATTTTCCTTGAAAGGATCATAGATGGAGTACAAAGATATGGCTTACTGTCAGAATATAGAAATATAGGGCTAACTACCAGAGATGTGAATTGAAATGAATGCACCTTCTAAGTACTAAGTACAATTCTAATTAAGCTCTGAAAGATAGAAAGTCTTGCACTGAATTTTAGGTGTACACAAACTATCATCAACTACCATATCACTTCACCACATACCTCACATCATCACTTCTCTCTCATATATCTCTTTGTCTATCTCTCAAAAATATTCTTGCATCTATGTACATCTCAAATATATATATATATATATATATATATATAGATATGCTCAATACAAAGATATTCCATATACACACGGTTCATACATCAATTAGGTTGGCCTAATTGGATGTAAGCATACATAATTCAAAAGATCTTGTGGACCAAAAAAAAAACTTCTTTGGCACTCAAAACCAAAAATGCAAGACACAATTTAGGTCAGCCCGAACCTAAAAAATAATCCTTCATGAAATGTGCACCTTAAGTTGGCCAAAAGAGAAACACAACAAAATTGTATGTCAAACTTTTGATATTTAAATCTTTCAACCCGTTCAACTAAAATTGTTGATTCCCTGATCACGACTACATATAATACTATTGAAAAATATATCAAAATTATATGAGCCGACATACACTTTAGAGAGATTTTGGACCAAATTATCAGATTGTTGTAGCATGAACATAGTTTACCAAATGAGTAGATAATCAAACATAAAACAATGTTGGCATCAATGAAAGAAAATACAACAAACTAGAGGTCTCCTTCTTTATTCTTCCAACAAATGTAGTCTCAATCTATAGAGTGGGAACATGAAGACAAGTCTCTGAACCATCGAAACATGCAAGACCTGTGATATACTCAAGCTCCTCTAAAGTATCATCATCAAAAGCTATAGAATCTACATATGTAAGAGGAATGAGACAATATGTAGCATGATCCTTTGGGTTTGGAGAGATATGAGGGTATCCATAGATCTTCCAAAGTCATTTCCAAAGTATGTGGGGACATTCAATGTCTGATACAACATATATAGTATCAAGATCAACACTAGAACATATAACCTCTAAAATATGATCGTTGATGATGCCCCATGTTGATAAACTCCATGGTGTGTCTTGTGTAGGTATGAGGCCATACAAATAAGGCAAAATATCAAGCAACCTAAGATGTGTCAGGATGCCATCTCGCCAATGTAGGAGTTGAGAAAATACAACACCACAAACCCCGAAGATCACCTGCATGCAAATAACTTGTCACAAAAGAAGAGATGGAGACAAACAAGCAAGGGTTCTCTGAAAACTGAAAATGTATATATCAGAGAGAATGAGAGAATGAATTGATATGAAATACAATGGGATCAATCCTTATAAAATGGAGATCATGCAAACCCTAATAGAAGCCCTAATAGGATAACATTTAATAATTAATATAATTATTAAATGTCACTTTATGCAAACTAACATGAAATCTTAAGAAGGGAATAAAGGTAACTTAATCAACATAATTAAGTTAAGACCTTTACTCTAACAGCCAACACTCATAGTTATCCTTACCCAATTTGATCACAAAAGGATGAATAAAAAAATCCTTGATACTCACTCAAATGATAAAATCAGAGACTAATAACCTCAATACTGATAAAGCAGATCAAATGATGTCATCTCACGCAAATAGATCCTTTCTAGGTGCTATGTCCAAGTAAGTAATTAAGAAAAGTGTGAAAACATAAAATATTGAATATAATGTACCTAGGGTAGATTTTGGAAAAAGGTGTATGATTAGATCTGAAGATCTCTGAAATACCTTTCCAACTTCGCTT
The DNA here is from genome assembly GCA_007115665.2 of Sequoiadendron giganteum. NCBI lineage: Eukaryota > Viridiplantae > Streptophyta > Pinopsida > Cupressales > Cupressaceae > Sequoiadendron > Sequoiadendron giganteum. The sequence continues at coordinate 618,274,444 of CM021104.1, forward strand.
GAATCACGAAAATCAAAGATATAGGGAAAAATTTATGAGCTTGGAAGTAAAAAATGAAGAAAAAAATTGATTGAGAATAGTAGGAACCACTGGCATAATTTGATTATGATACATGCACCACTATAAATTTTGTGGAACCAACTTTTCGATGATATCTCATTTTCTCGATTTTGACACTGTATGCCCAATTTATGCCAAAAAGAAAAAAAAACTACTCCTTTAGGGAAAATCAAGGTTAGGAGGGGGGATAGAGACTCGATCGTATGGATGATTTCAAAATGACATCATGCTGAAATCAGTGATCCATTAGCTTAAAAATGAAAAAAATCTCTCTAGCAAAAAAAATTGTTGATTGCCAAAAAAGCCTGATCTACCAAAAAATTTGGAGAATCAGTCGGGTTTGGAAAAGGAATATTCGATGAAATCATAAATTATTTTCTCATCATCGTTTTAATTTTCTATTGTCATTTTTTTAATTCCCATTGCCGATTTTATTTTGAGGGTTTGCCAAAAATTTTATGCGGCTAGGTTTTTGTTGAATGTTGCGATCGAATGCTAGAAAGCCGACAATTTTTTTCAGTTGTATTGAGGAGTCTACCACCACCAGCTCAAAGGGACCCACTGATGTGACAAAAAGGCTATGATAGGGTACAAATTATACCCTATGCAATACTTAAATTACTGCCCTTATTTTTTTTAATATTTTTTTGATTTGATTTTTTTTTTTAAATTGATATATATTTTTAAAAATTACCCTTTGCACCTACAAATTTATGACTACTCTGGCACAAAAAAATGATGCAATAGGGCTGTATAGATTTTGTACTGAAGTCCCTGCTGTATTTTTTTCCTTTTTTACAACTGCTTAGATTTGAGTGATTCAACAGGTGTTCTTGGGGTTTTCGATAATTCTAGATGCAAAAGTGAGGTCTATTTTTCTCCAGGACGGTCTGTTTTATTTTAGAACACACCAAAAAATCACTCAAGGCCAGATATCTTCAGAAATTGAATAGGGGCTATGAATCTAGGCTCTGATACCATGTTATGATTGAAGATTCAACCCACAGCTCCCATGAAACACCTGCATGCAATTACCTATCACAATAAAGAAGATCTGAAAGCAAGATTGTGCTCAATAACCTGAGAATTCTATTGATGCAAATAACTTGAATAAATATTACAAATGAATGTGCATGCTTATATAAGAAATGCACAAGCAAACCCTACATGCATATTTGAGAAGATAGAGACAAGTGTACAAATCTCATGCAATGAGACAACTTGTCCTAAACTTAGTCCAATATAATCATAATTATCAAACTAAAGATTAAGAAGAAACTCCTAAGTTTAGCTTAAGTGAACTAAAGTAAAACATCCTCTAATAATTAATTGATCATTAATTAATTATCAGATAATGACTTATTTACACCAACAGATGAATGGGAGAAAATTAATAAAAACTAATATATGCAACTATTGATGTTTCAGTGAAACAAATTTATCTATGATAAATATAAACATCTACATAAGATTGTTATAGAAGGATATGATTTTTCATGTGATTTCTTTGCTATACACTAGATGCCAGTAGACATCCTACTAAGAAGAAATATCATTGATAGATATAATCCATATGTATGTACAAATAAAAGAATCATGTTCACCCTTGATAAAAAAAAATATTAATACTCCAATATTAAGTTATGCATCCGAAAAATATCCAACAACAATAAGGATTCAAAATTCTAAACCATTAGCATAATTAAAATAATTTATCAAGAATATATGTTTTACAGATCCACAAAAATTATGGGAAAAAGATCTATGCCTATGATGGACATTAAACTACAACAAGGAAAGACTATTAAACTAGGGGAAAAAGATACCTATTGCTTCACATGATTATATAGATATGCAACAAGAAATATAAGAACTTGAAAAAGGGAATTATATTAAATCCTCTTTAAATATCATTTCTATTGCTATGCACATATGGTTAATAAAAATTTAGAACAAAAAATATGAAAGAAAAGAATGGTTATCAACTACAAGCCATTAAATTCTATCACATTTCCTTTTCCATATCCAATTCTTGATAAATCTTATCTATTAGAAAATGTTGCTAACTCCAAAAAATTTCTTAGTTTGACTATAAATCATGATTTTATAGATCAAAATAAAAGAAGAAGACTAGTACAAAACCTCTTTCAGTTGTCTATTTGGCCATTATGAATGGATTTTCATGCCATTTGGGTTGATGAATGCTCTTGCTTATTTTCAAGAATGAATGGATTCCATATTTAAAGGATGTTAAGAATTTATTTGTGTATATATTTATGATATTCTTATCTTTAGCAAAAAATTGGATTACCATAAAATTCATCTTGAAATATTTAATAAGTTAGCATTTAATTTTTGGATTGTTCTGTTCCTAAATAGAATTCAATAGTGTCAAGAATATTTTAATTTTTCAAGTATGGTTATCGATAATGGTGTGTTGGAATTATAGCCACACATCAAATAACAGGTATTGGAATTAAAGACTCCCTTTCATAAGAAGACTTTTCAAGACTTCTTGGGAATCCTAAACTATGTAAATATTTTTATCCAAATGCAGGTTTCGATAGAGAACTGCTCCAATAGATCCTAAAGAAAAATAAAATCCAATGGTCTCCAAAACATGCTACTATTGTAAATAAGATATAAAAAAAGGTAAGTAATTTTTGTATTTTTTATCTGCCTAGTACCAATGAATTTATATTATATACAAATTCTTTTAATGCTTATCTTTTTTCAAGAAGGAAAAGAGTATGTTTCAAAATATACTAGTGGAGTATTCCTTGATGATGTTAGAAAATGGATTTCTTCGAACAAATAAATTTATGGTGTTATAAAATGTGTTAAGAAATTCAATTTGAAATTAATGTGATTAAAGAATTTCATCATTAAGAATGATTACAACACATTCATAACGTTTAAAGAAAATGATCATGGAAGAAAAGATGGACAAGGAAAATACGTCAGGTGACAATCATATCTCAACCAGTTCAATTATGAAGCTTAGCATATTTCAAGAAAAGATAATATAGTCATAGACCATCTCAACATGAATTTCCCTTTAAGATTATTAGTTTTGTGAGTTTTCAAAATGCAGTTGGGTGGGATTCTTTATGGAGCAGAGTGTTTCAACTCCATGGAGGGAGTTGCGGATGGAAAATTTGATTCTGATGACGACGATGATGAATATTTTTCCTTCTCTTTAGTGTGACAGTTTGATGATGATGAACAAGGTAGGATGTTGCTTCCTTTTTGGGGTAGGTTTCTTGGTGTTGTAGCTTCTTTTTCCTATCTTGGCCTTTGTTGGGGAGACATTTTCTTGTTTTGGAGAGATTTCATTGTGTTTCCTCTTTCTTGATTTGGTAACTCTTTTTTGTCTAAGCACTTTTAGATGATTTTTGTGGCTTGTTTTTTCTGCTTCTCTTGTTTGATTCTATACAAGGGCACTAGTTTTGGAAGCCTATGTGGCTTGGAGGTTTTGGTCAATTGAGGTCTTTCTCTTTTAGAGAAAATATTTCCTTTGTTGGTCCTTTGCTTTGATGATTCTCTAGTGCAGGAGCACCTTAAGGTCTTTTGGAAGATCTTGGCAATTTTGGCTTGTAGGTGGTTTTAGCCAACCACCAAGGTAATAAGGGCTATGATGTAAAGTCCCAAGGTATAATTCATGTTGTTTAGTGGAAAAATTAGGTTGGTTTAGAAACTTGAGGTTTGGAGAAGCCTTAATGATGAAATTAGGCAAATTTGGCAATGTAGACTTGGCTATTTGTCCTAAAACTTGGAAAATAGCATTAATGTTGTTCTAAGTCCGACCCAAGCATCCTATCACGTGGGAGAAAGGTATATAAGGTCATCCAAACCCTAATACCTGGGTTGGAAGTTCATTTTCATGAATTGAGACTTGGAGAGCATATTGTGTGATTGGAATTCAACAACTTTTGAGTGAATTTTTGTGTTTGAGCCTTCATCCAATCAATGATGGATTGAAAGGTATTGTATTATGGTTTGAGGCTTTCCGTTGTGTTACTTATTTACTGTGTGAAGAATTATATTAGCCATTTAGTTCAATTGTTTTCTGTTTTGCAAGTTTTTGGAGTTTTGTCCTTATAGCCGGTTCAGGCCAGTTTTTGGAAATCATGATCCCCACTTGAATTCCCGTGGAAAGGCTACCATGGACACTTGGAATCAAGTAGGGGAATATTTTTATAGTGTACATATGGTGTTTGGTGACTTGGTTTTCAGGGAAGATGATGAATTCATCAAGCACTAGGCGAGTGCAAGTGCATTCTGGCTAGTGGCTTGGAAAGGATAGTAGTAAAGAAAGCTGATAAATGGATTGTTTTGTGCCAATCAAGAGCATGAGAGTGTGGGAACATTTAGTATAGACATTTTTGTGCAAGGAGGAGAGTTGAAGAGGTCATTGAAGCCCTCAAAGTTGGAAAAAGGAGCCAAAACCCTAGAAACCCTTGAAATTAGGGGGTATGAGGACAGTCCTATGTACGAACACTTGCAGAACCTTAAATCTAGTAAATATTGGAGCCTAGGGTACTAATATAAAGAATATTGAAAAATATTTTGGGGTTGTTAAGGCCTTTTTTGAGAAAATCCAAGAAAACGGGTTGTAGGAGGCCTAAAAGGGGTGAAAAGGCTACAAGGCCTAGAAACTAGAAATTATTGAAAGCGAAGGGAAAAAGGTGAAAGAATCCAATGAAATGGATTAGTGAGGAGTAAAAAAACCTAAATAACAACATGAACACCTTACCCTAGCCTTGGAGTGGTTAGGACACATTTGAGTCAGTGTGGAGTTCAAGGAAGCCCAATGGTGGAATGGGAGTGTTGGTGAAGATTCTGAAATTGGTGGAGAGACCTATAAGGAGTTAGGGGTTTAGGAGAGATCCCTGAGTAGGGTAGACTGGAATACCCTAAGAAGACCAAAGAATAGGTATTGGGAAGAGCAATATTGCTCTTGAGGTATAGGGCTCCCCATCAAATTGGTATCAGAGCCAATAAAGGCTTGGGAATTGAAATTAGTGAATGTCAGAGAGAAGTGAATCTATAGGAGAGAATACCATGGTGACCAATGTAGAGCTAGCTAGAGACTTGATAGAGGAGCAAGAGAAGAATAGGCATCTTGAAGAGGCTATGGAAGAGATGAAGCAAAAATTGGAAGAAGTTGCTGAATCGGCAAGCAAGATGAAAGTACAGTTGTTAGAGGACAAAGACAAGGGTAAATACCAAGTGGAGGAGGACATAGAACCAGAACTTGACCCTCCAATAATAGAGGAACCCTTCCTCAAAGCATTGAAGGCATTGAGTGGCAAGGCACTTGAAGGTGTCCTTGTGTTCACTGGAAGAATGGATGCAGAGCTAGTTATGGAATGGATAGAGGGAATGGAGAATCACTTTGAATGTGATGGAATTACAGAAGCACAAAAGGTGAAGATAGCCAAATCAAGGTTAAGAGGACAAGCACTAACTTGGTGGAAGTTCTTGCAAGAAGAAAGAGAGATGGAAGGTAAGAGACCCATAGGAAATTGGAAGACAATGGTGGCTAAGGTGAAGGAGAACTATCTACCTGAGGACTATGACATCCAATTGCATAAGAAGAGACAAAATCTCAGACAAAGAGACCTAGATGTAGCAGCATATACAAAGGAGTTCGAAAGACTAAGCCTTAGATCTAGAGTGCAAGAAGTTGAAAGCATCAAGGTTGCTAGGTATCTAAATGGTCTTAGATGGAGCATCCAAGAGGAGTTGAGTCTCTTCACACTTACTACCCTCCATAGCTGCTATCAAATGGCTATTAAGGTGGAAGAGAAACTGAAAAAGAAACAAGACTCCAATACTAGAGGTAAAGGAAGAGGTAGAGACTCTAGAGGTGGAAAAAGAGGAGGTTTTGGTGGAAGAAGCCATGAGAATAAAGGGCAAGGTGATGCTAAGGTTCGTGAACAATCCCATGAGTCAAATAGTAGAGGGGGTTATAGAGGTAGAAGCTCAAACAATGGAGGAAGAGGCAGATGAGGAGGCTTTGGGAGAAGCTCTCATTTTTCTTCCATGAAATGCTACAATTGTGGACAGTTGGGTCATCCGGCTTATAGGTGTCCTAACAAGCCAACATCTTCACAAAGTGAGAGGAAGATCAAATATTTTCAAGAAGAGTACTGCTCCAAACAATCAGAGGTGAGTCTAGATTTAGAGAAAGGTGAGAATCTCATGTTAAGAAGAATTTTGATCAAAGCACCTACCGAGGATGAACACAAACAAAGGAGAGCTCTTTTTAGAGTCAAGTGCAAGATACTAGGAAAGGTTTGCAAGGTCATCATTGATTTAGGGTCTACTGATAATGTCATCTCAGAGGAGGTAGTACAAAATTTGAAACTCACCAAGATACCCCATGTGTTCCCTTACAAGGTTACTTGGTTGAACAAGGGGCAGAATATACTAGTCAATGAACAAGTGTGGGTTGAGTTTACCATAGGAAACTATCATGATAGGATACTATGTGATGTGTTACCAATGTATGCATGCCATTTGCTGCTTGGTAGACCATGGCAATATGACAGGGAGGCAGTACACCATGGCAAGGAGAACAAATACTCATTCAAGAAGGATGGAGTGACTTACAAAATACAGTCTTTGTTAGAAGAAAATACAGTGGAAAAGGCATAAACCAGTGTCCTTTTGATGAGTGGAAAGGAATTTCTAAAAGACATCAAGGAGGAAGAAGGATTTGTCTATGCAATCATGTTGAAGCCAAAGGAAGAGGAGTTACCTAATCAGCTACCTATGACAGCAGAAGTGAAACAACTGTTGGATTAGTTCAAGGATATAATTTGTGAAGGTACACCAGCTACACTACCACCTAAGAGAGCAATCAGTCATCAAATAGACTTTATACTAGGAGCAACAATACCTAACAAGGCTGCATACAAGATGACACCGGAGAAGAACAAAGAGATAGCAAGGCAAGTTCAAGAACTTTTGGATCAAGGGATGATCAGAAAGAGCATAAGTCCATGTGTTGTTCTAGTTGTGTTGACACCTAAAAAGGGAGATAAGTGGAGAATGTGTACTGATTCTAGGGCAATAAATAGGATAACTATTAGATATAGGTTTCCTATTCCTAGGATACAAGATTTAATGGACTGTTTAGGGGGTGCTAAGTAATATTCCAAAATTGATTTGAAAAGTGGCTATTATCATATTAGAATGAAAGAGGGAGATGAATGGAAGTCAGCATTCAAAACCATGGAAGGGTTATATGAATGGTTAGTAATGCCATTTGGGCTTACAAATGAACCTAGCACTTTTATGGGGGTGATTAATGAGGTCTTGAAGGAATTTATAGGAGTCTTTGTGGTTGTCTACCTAGATGATATCCTCATCTTTAGCAAAAAAAAGAAGAACATATGAAGCACCTAGAACTTGTGTTGAAGAAACTTCAAGAGGAGAACCTCACCATAAATCTTGAGAAAAGTGAGTTCATGAAGCAAGAGTTAGTTTACCTAGGATTTGTAGTGTCTTAAGGGAACTTGAAGATGGACAAGAGCAAGGTTGAAGACATTATTAGTTGGCCTACTCCCAAGATAGGGACAGAAGTTAGGAGTTTCCATGGATTAGCTCAGTTCTATAGGAATTTTGTGAGAAGGTTTAGTGAAATTTGTGCACCGGTTCTTGACACCATCAAAGGAGGACTGAAAACTAAGTTTGTGTGGACCAAAGAAGCCAATGAAGGATTTGAAAGGTTGAAGAGGGAGATAGCTACACAACCTATCATAGTTCTACCAAGCTTTGACAAACCATTCATAGTGGAATGTGATGCAAGTAACATAGCAGTTGGGGCTGTTCTAATCCAAGAAGGCAGGCCGGTGGCATTTTTTAGTGAAAGGCTGAATGAAGCAAAGTCTAGGTACTCATCCTATGACTTAGAGCTATATGCTTTGGTGCAGTCTCTTAGGAAGTGGAGGCACTATCTATTTCCAAAGGAATTTGTGGTATACACTGATAACCAGGCCTTAAGTTACATCAACACCCAAGAGAAGCTCAGTTTGAGGCACATCAAGTGGATGGAGTTTTTGCAGTCATACACCTTTACCATCAAGCATAAGAAGGGGGTTAACAACAAGGTTGTTGATGCTCTTAGTAGGAGGTTGCTTACTGTCCAAGAGATATAGTTACAAAGCATGGGGGTTGAAGGATTCAAAGATCTATATGAAGGAGATTTTGATTTCTCATAAATATACAAGTTATGTACTGATTTTGAGAACCATTTTCACAGTGAATATGTTGATTACACCTTGAAAAATGGTTTATTGTTTAGGGGGAAGAAATTGTATGTTCCTAGAGGTTCCATGAGGGAGAATCTAATCCAAGAAAATTATAATGGTAGTTTGAGTGGTCACTTTGGTTTGAACAAGACACTAGACTTAGTGGAGAGGTTCTATTGGTGGCCTAAAATGCAAAGAGATGTAAGAAGATATGTTGAACAATGTGGAGTGTGTCAAAAGGAAAAGGGAAAATCAACCAATGCAGGTCTTTATCAGCCATTACCCATCCCAAGTAGACCATGGGAATGCATAACCATGGACTTCATAGTAGGGCTACCTACGACACCAACTGGTTTAGACAGTGTGTTTGTGGTAGTGGACAGATTTAACAAGATGAGCCATTTTATTCCATGCAAGACAACACATGATGCAAGTCAGATTGCACACCTATTCTTCAAGGAAGTAGTGAGGATACATGGGTTGCCAAAGAGCATAGTTGCAGACAGAGATGTGAAGTTTATGGGGCATTTTTGGAAAAATCTTTGGAAGAGGCTAGGAACCAACTTGTCTCATAGCTCAACATATCATCCACAAACGGATGGACAAATAGAGGTGATCAATAGGGTACTTGGAAACTTGTTGAGATGCTTAACTAAGGAGTATGGATAAGGATGGGAGCAACTGATGCCATGAGCAGAATTTGCTTACAATGATAGCACAAATACGACTACGGGTAAGAGTCCATTTGAGATAGTCTATGGTTTACATCCAAGAGGTGTACTTGAGCTTAGAGATCTAAAAGGTTATGAAGGAATTAGTGGTCATGCTGATGATTTTGCTTAGTCAATGAGAGAGGTTCATGAGTAGGTAAGGAAGACATTGATAGAGGCTAATCAAAAGTTGAAGGCAAAAAGAGATGAAGGGAGAAGAGAATTACAATTTGAGATAGGTGATTTGGTGATGGTATACTTGAACAAAGCAAGGTTACAGAAAGGCATACCAAGCAAGCTACAGATGAAGAGGATAGGGCCATGTAAAGTATTGGCTAAGTATGGATCAAATGCTTACAAGGTGGAGTTACCCAAGGAGATGTCTATTTCTCCTATCTTCAATGTGAAAGACTTGGTGAAGTATAAAGGACCGAAAATGGATGAAGAATAGCTGAGATAAACAAGGATGTGGAAGCACTCAAGGTACCTAATTAGATTAGACCACAAGTGGATAGGATTTTAGACTCAAGGGTGAAGAAGACTAGGCACAAGACATATAAGGAGCACCTAGTGAAGTGGAAACATCAACCAGAGTCAGAAGCTACTTGGTTAAAAGAAGGTGAATTTCAGAAGCATGGAATTAGTGAGGAGCTCTTGACACCACAAGTTCCTTAACTTCTTTGTTGTAGGGGGAGAATGGTGTAGGAGCACCTTAAGGTCTTTTGGAAGATCTTGGCAATTTTGGCTTGTAGGTGGTTTTAGCCAACCACCAAGGTAATAAGGACTATGATGTAAAGTCCCAAGGTATAATTCATGTTTTTTAGTGGAAAGCTTAGGTTGGTTTAGAACCTTGAGTTTTGGAGAAGCCTTAATGATGGAATTAGGCAATGTAGACTTGGCTATTTGTCCTAAAACTTGGAAAATAGCATTAATGTTGTTCTAAGTCCGACCCAAGGGTCCTATCACATGGGAGAAAGGTATATAAGGTCATCCAAACCCTAATACCTAGGTTGGAAGTTGATTTTCATGAATTGAGACTTGGAGAGCATATTGTGTGATTGGAATTCAACAACTTTTGAGTGAATTTTTGTGTTTGAGCCTTCATCCAATCAATGATGGATTGAAAGGTCTTGTATTATGGTTTGATGCTTTCCTTTGTGTCACTTATTTACTATGTGAAGCATTATATTAGCCATTTAGTTCAATTGTTTTCTGTTTTGCAAGTTTTTGGAGTTTTGGCCTTATAGCCAGTTCAGGCTAGTTTTTGGAAATCATGATCCCCACTTGAATTCCCATGGAAAGGGTACCATGGAAACTTGGAATCAAGTAGGGGACTGTTTTTACAGTGTAAATATTGTGTGTGGTGACTTGGTTTGTAGGGAAGATGATGAATTCATCAAGCACTAGGCGAGTGCAAGTGCATTCTGGCTAGTGGCTTGGAGAGGACAGCAGTAAAGAAAGCTGATAAATGGGTTGGTTTGTGCCAATCAAGAGAATGAGAGTGTGGTAAAATGTAGTACAGAAATGTGTGTGCAAGGAGGAGAGTTGAGGAGGTCATTGAAGCCCTCAAAGTTGGAAAAAGGAGCCAAAACCCTAGAAACCCTTGAAATTAGGGGGTATGAGGACAGACCTATGTACGAACACTTGCAGAACCTTACATCTAGTAAATCTTGGAGCCTAGGGTACTAATAGAAGGAATATCCAAAAATAGTTGGGGGTTGTTTAGGCCGGTTTTGAGAAAAGCCAAGAAAACGGGTTCTAGGAGGCCTAAAAGGGGCAAAAAGGCTACAAGGCCTAGAAACTAGAAATTATTGAAAGCGAAGGGAAAAAGGTGAAAGAATCCAATGAAATGGATCAGTGAGGAGTCAAAACACCTAAAGAAAAACAAGACCACCTTACCCTAGCCCTACAGTGGTTAGGACACATTTGGGTCAGTGTGGAGTTCAAGGAAGCCCAATGGTGGAATGGGAGTGTTGGTGAAGATTTTGAAATTGGTAGAGAGACCTATAAGGAGTTAGGGGTTTAGGAGAGATCCCTGAGTAGGGTAGAGTGGAATACCCTAAGAAGACCAAAGAATAGGTCTTGGGAAGAGCAAGAGTTCTCTTGAGGTATAGGGCTCCCCATCATTCTCTTTGCTTTTCTGGGGGCCTTTGTTAATGCTTGGTTGGATGTTGTGGTTGCCCTTTTTTTTGGCTATTGCTTGGTCTTCCTTTTGATGGCTCTGGTGTATGTCGAACCCTTGTTTCAACATTTGAGTTGCTTCTTACATTTGACTTGGGTGTTGAACCCTAAGTGGTGTTCAAATATTTTATCTTTTTTGGGGGGAAAGTTCTTTGTGCCCTTATTTTTGTTGTTCTTCTTCTTTCAAGATGTTGCTTCATTCTCTTTGTAGGTTTTGAAGATCTTCGCCTCAAAGGGATTTTGTTTTTTCTTCTTGCAGAAGGTTGTCTATAGGTGGTGGCTTTTAATGTTTTCCTATAGCCCCTTGAGGTGTATTTTTTTTCTTCTGAGGTTGAGGTTGCTGGAGTTTCTCATCAGGGATTTGAGCTTGGTCATGTTCTATAGGATGGGATTATTTTGGTTCTCCAAGTTGAGGCTTATGTTAGTCATTGGGATCCCCATTTTCTTTCATGTTCTCTTCATGATTTTGAGGTCATTTTTTTTGTACATGCAGATTTGTATCTGTATGATCTTACTTGTGGATCTCTTCATGTTGGTTAGGTCATCTCTTTCTCTTATAACCTAGTTGGAGGCTCTTCTCTACTCTTATTTTTTCTTTTTGGTTGTCGATTGGGTTATGTTTCATGCCTATCCTCAAGACCTAGATGATTATGTTGTTCTCATTCCTCTTTAAATTCTAGATGTCGAGTTTTTCAAAGGATGTTGTGTTTAATTTTTCTACTGGAGTGGTGGCTTTCTCCTTGGTTCTATAACCTATTTCTTCTATAGAGGTGAAGACTGATCCTATTGAGGTGGATACTGGTGGAACCCTTAGGTTTTTCCTGGTTCCACCAAATTATTGAGGTTAAACCTTGATGGTCATCATCCTAAGGGCTTTGTTTTGTGATATTTTTCATGATTCACACCCTTCTTGGCTTTTGAGTTCTATGTTTGAGTTGACTGGTCGAGTCAGTTTCCTGTCTTTTCGTTAATATTTCATGGTCTTGAGTTTTGTGGTTTATAGGCCCCTTCATTTTCTTACCCGTCGTGACTAGGTCATCCTGTAAAATAAACTTTGGCGCACGTGCTATTAATCTCTCCTTAAGTCGGTGTTTGAGTTTTGCATCACCCATCGCCTGTCCGTTTTCAAGTTTCGTCAAATAAACCATGATGAGTGATGACCTTCCTCTTTTGTATTGATCTCTTGCATGTATATGTGCGTTTTTTTATGTCCATGAGGAAGTGACACCCGATGAGCAATGCAGTCAACATTTTCACCCATCGCTCCCCTCCTAACTATGTTGGTTGTTATGTGTAGAGTAAAGTTGAACCAGTGACGGCTGACATGAAAGACATTTCGCATCACTAAGATGTGATGCTTTCCAAGTTTACCATGGTCATCTATGGGCTATCAAGTGATGAGTGATAAAAGTAGGATCAACGGTCAGAATATCTTTATCACATATTGAAGGTTTCTATCTCATCATTGGCCTCCCTATTATCACTTGTTGGAGTTCTAAAGTGAACTTGGGAGTAGCGATGCCCGATGCCATGTTCAAAAGGATGACACATACTACCAACTTGGCCCATCACTTGGTATATGTTATGTCGCTGAAAGGATGCTATGAGGTGGTGAATATGTGCGAACCACAGGATCAATTTCTCAAGCTTGTAAATCAATGGTGTACATTCAAATGAGAACGCGTAATTGACAGAGTGAATATTTTCACTCGCGCAAGCTTCCCTGTGTCATTAACGGTGCTCGTACTATGCCAAGTAATTGTGTAAGGGTTTCATTTTCATTCCATACCTTGCTATGAGTAATTGAAAGAAGTAGTGACAAAGTGGGAATGTGAGCGGATGAGTGTTGCAGAGGCCATTCCCGGGTAAGTCTGTGCTAAACATTGAAAATATTTATTCTCTTGCTAAATTGTATTTGTGTCTTGTGTATCCATAATCATACTCTGGGGTTAGAATAGGGTTTTCTATATTGTATAAGTTGGTGTGTTTTTTGGGTTGGGGTAATATCAGAAAGTAGTATTACTCTATAATAATAATCATGAAGTTTGTATCTTCAATTCGACACCTAGTTGAGTTTGTAATTGAGAAAGGAACCCTAGTATAAGGAAAGGATGAGCCAACCGGATGAGTCCTCCACTTCTAAACCCATGTCGAAAAGAAAGAGGCAATAGGCCTCTCATGAAGCTGCACATGATCATAAAGGCCTTGACAGGAAGAAAGGGAAGCCAAAGGATTATGTCTATTTTATGGACAAGTTTCAGCCTACGGATGTCAAAGTGAGCGGAAAGAAAGCCACAGGAGATGGGGTATTAACCTCTAATTCTAAGGACCTTGTGGTAGGGATAGGTGATATTCTTGTGCCAAGATCGGGTTGGGAGTTATTTGTGAATGCCTTTACAAGGAGGGATACTCCTCACCCTGGCCGAAATGTTTGGGGGTATTACCTGGGAAAGTTAGTTGTCTCGAATGTCTTTGTGGAAGTAGATTTAATGTTCCAGCTTGCTGAAGGATATGATGATGTTAACAAGGTTATTACTGACACTTATGGAAAAACCTTCTTGGAAGTATAGAGGAGAAAATTTAGAGAGGTCTTTGGCATGAACCCTGATGCTATTAAAAATATTAGCATGGAGAACTTGCAGAAGTATTATAATGCACATAGGGTTGGGTACAAAAAAAGTGAGTTACCCAAATACAAACTACAAAAGGATTCCATGTTTGCACTTAAGGAGGTCGAGCCCTTAGACTGCAAGGAATTTATTGATTATTTCAAGTACACATACTATATGTTGTGTCAGGTGCTTGGGATTAAGTGTGATGGGAGGATATCATCAGCTATGCTAGTCATGATTACAGATATCCAGCACAGGTATCAACATAGATGGTTCGATTATGCTCATCGCATGGATGAGCAGTTGCACTATGATTTAAGAAAGCTAAAAGAGAGACGAACCCCATGGAATTTCAGACATTATTCTGTGTTGATGCACATGCTCTTGTACCAAGGAAGGGAGGTTTTTAGTAGGTATGTGCAATTGAGGCGAGTAGACAATAGTAACCATAGATTACAAGTGTAGATATGGACTTACATTTGGGATTTGCTTTGGTCCACCTCAGATTATGCTGAGTTTTGTAATACAATAAAGAACACTATTCTAGTGCAAATGGGAGTAGCGCTAGTGGAAATAATTTCTAAAAAAATTAGGACTTTATTAAGGCCAAGGGAGTACATAGATGATCCCAATTATGAGTGCAATTGGGGAGATTGGTATTTATATGGAAAATGCATTGCTATCAGATGTTATGGAACTATTGTGGCCCCACATGTATTGCCTACATATGTGTATGATAGGTTGGCATTCTTGGAGATCACGTGGTAGATGGATAATAGTGATGCTGAGAATTTTAGGGCCTCCAAGAAGGCCTCTATTTTTGCTTCTACCTTTTCTTTTGATCATTTTGTTGTCACTGCTAAGGAGGCCTATGAGGTTTGTGGTATAATGGTAAACAATTTAAGGATGGGAGTAGTCTCTATTAGGAAGTTTGACCCTGAAGGGGTCATTGATAGGGAGAAGATTAAGCAAGGAATATCAGGGTATAGACCTAACCAGTTTCTCTTCAAGAAAGATGTAGTGAGAATATTGCTAACTATAATTGCTACCAAGGATAGGGGAGCAGTGTGGATGAAAATGGTTGACATGGAGCAAAGAGATCAATGAAATAATTCCTTTTATGAAAGCCCGTATAAACACATTGATGATAAATTCACCAAAATGGAAATACTCCTCACTAATTTCAATGATGGCACTTTATTTGAGAAGGTACAACAAGCGGAGGATTTAGCCTAGGCTACTTTACAAGAGAACTTGATGAAGAATGGTGTCCAGTTAATGGATCTAGTAACACTAGAGGTTCGGCGACAACCGTTGGATGTTGTGGACACTCCTGACATGGAGCTACCTCCTTAGGATATTGGTGAAACACATGATGTTGAAGCTAACACACAACATCCTTCCACCGAGTCTGACCCCATTCAGCATCGAGTGGAACAAGAATTTTCTTATCCTAGTGTTGGGGATGCAATGGAACCTTTTGTTCCAGATGACAGGCTAGTACCTTGGGAATATGACAAAAGCTGAGATAATGATGCAAGGCTTTTAGCCTGTGCTAAGTTCTTGGAAGATGACTCTTTTGTGGATTCAAAGGAATTCAAAGAATTTGTTGCTGAATTAAAGGCTCTAGAAATAAGTGATAAGATACAAGCTGTAGTAGAGGTGGTTGATCCTTCTCAACATGAGGAAGTAAAATGGTGTACTGAGGAAGAGATTTCCCAAGAAATTTCCCAAATGAATCTAGTGGAGGCCACGAGGTTAATCAAAGATAGTGGAATGTTGGTTATGTCTGGTTGCAATTTGTCTTTTGTAATTTCCTTGGATGCAATTAAAAGTGACCCAGGTGCTTCGGTGTCTGAAGAGACATTTGATGAAAAGACCTTTGGCTCGGGTTTTAGTCCCAGTTTACATGCATTGGCTATTTGGTCTCTGACTCGGGATTCGGGGAGGCGTGTACTTAGTAGAATGATATCGGGCCTCTCGGGTGATGTGATCATTGGGAGAGCCTCAAAGATGATAGCCCCATAAGTTGCAAGGTTGACAATGCATTCAACTATGTTGAGTGTTGATACTGTAGAGATCAATCAAGCTAAATACTCAAAATTATTAGAGAGGGACAATAAATTGGCTAAAGAATACAATAAAGTAAGATTTACCCTTGCTAAGGCTAGCCAAAAGGTTTTGCTAGCTTCCCCATCCAGTACATCACCTCACGATAAAGACACATTGAAACTGAGAATCAATGCCTTGAAGAAGGAACTCCAAACAACTAAAGTTGAGAATGATAGACTCCAAGAGGGCATGAATAATACTTCCAAAGACATGGCTGAGGGTTTCCTCAGTCACAAGTGGTGTAAGGTTGCTCTAAATATAGAAACTACATGGTTGACATACAAAGGTGTCCATGAAGCCTATGAGAAATTTTAGAATACTCCAAAGGTTTTCGTGAACGTCTGGAACAAGTGGAGCAGCAGGTTGAACAAATTTAAAGGAATTCAAGCAAATGCAAAAGGAGATCCTGAGGTCCTAGAGAAAATCCATGAATCAATTAAAAGAATTGAAGTTGTTGGAGAAATTATAGGCTTCCATGAAAGAATTGGGGGTTTACTACAAGCAAAAATAAAGGCTTTTAGGGACATGGAGGAGCAAGGCATGCCTAAGGTTCTCAATGAGGAGGGTAAGTTGAAGGATTATGATTCATGGAAGGCTTTGTTCAAGAATCCGATGGTTAAATATCCCGAGGTGACTAATGTTCAAGATAAACTGAACTTGTCAGCATTAAATGACCTAGTTGATAATCTTATCAAAATTGAGATAGGAATGGATACCTTTGTGAAAGAGGCCTGAGTCATGTTAGATGCAAGGTACAATGCTTATAGTGTTAAAGTGAAGAATTTGCTAGATGATAATTGGCCTACTAAGGACGAGTACATGGATTGGTTAGACAAATATGTTGAATAAACCAGAAGAGGGTGACGAGTGGATATAGAACATGGTCTAGTATAATACAGTTTTGGCCTTTGAAACAAACTTTGTAACATAAATCTATATCCTCTTAGTATAATATACACGTGGGGCTCTAATCAAGGTTCCTTTTGTTTTCTTTTGGCTCGTCTTTCATTTTGGTCTATCCTGTAGATAATGCAGTGATGTGGAATTTTAAAATAGCATGTGAGCAGTTTTTTGTATGCTCATCTGACTAATTGTGCTCTTGGTCTTTTTGTAAGATGCAATTATAACTGCCAAGGGGTTGAAATGAAATGAAATATTGAAAATGCAAGGTGAAATGTAATTTGGTATGCCAATAGCTTGATGCTTGTTTGCTCCCTTGGTCTTATGAAAGGGAATTCAAGGCTATTGTGTGGGGGTGTTTGAATTTTTTTTGGATCTCAAGTAATTTTTTTAGAACATTACTAGGAAATATACAATCATATAGGATGGATAGTCGAGTCTAGGATTCGTATTTTACAAGTAGCTTAAAAGTTTTACGATAATTGTAGCATTTTGGCATCAATTAGTGGAAGATTCAAGACATATTTTCTCCATTGAAATGACTTATGAATTAGCAATGAAATGGTCAAGGATTATTTCATTTGGTCTTTAATTGTTGTGATCAGATGTGTGTTTGAATTATATGCTTCAATTCAAAGAGTTGATTAAATTCTTTTAATGTGATCACTGGTTCATATGTTGTGATATAGGATTTGTAAGCATTGTCTATGTGGGTTTTTGGGTTGTGGATTTTTAATGGAAGCTCATGATAACTTGTTGATGTGAATGCTATATTTGTTGTGTTACTGTTATTTGCAAATTTGACCCTGTCACCCTATGATAAGGCACTATTCTATGTATTATTCAAAATTTTATGTACTTGGCCAATCGATTTTTTTCAAACAACTCATTTGAATTAAATTTCCTTTACAATGATGATGGTTATTGTGGTAGTTAGTTAGTTTTCCCATTCTCTACTTCAAGTCACCAGGTGTAAAGGATTTTCTAAATTCTTTCTAATCATTGTACTCCAAGTCCTAACATGAGAATGTATCTGTTAAATTTACAATGTATGTGAATTTATCCTGAGTTAGTGTTATAAATAAATTGTGGGATTACCCTCTTGGGTTTTGTGGATCCGAAAGTGTAGGAGGAAAGTTAAATTGTTTTCTCTCGTTCGTTGGCCAACCCTTGCAGACTATTGATCATTGGAAGTAGCAAATCCATAGACTATATGTAGGATCTAGCTGGATTTTAAAAAGAGCCAATAGATGGGAAACTCTGTTGGGGATCGGTTTTAAATAGCTTGTTTCCAAAATGCCTTATCGTTGATTATTACGTCATATAGTGACATTTTTAGATAGAGTCGGTGTACTTCAAATATTTTTGATTGTTGTCTCATGACGTATTTTCACTAAGGTTCATGTTGGGTTTATGGTATCCTAATATTTCCAAATAGTGTGTCTGGGATTCATTTGAAATTACATTGCATTTGTCAAATTTTGTCTGTGTGCTTAAGAATCTAGCAAATATTTGCACAAATTGTAAAATAATTGTTGTAAATTGGTCCCAAGGAATTTGGGTGGCGACTTTGAACTCTCTGCACCAGTGCAAACAAGTGTTTAAAGATATTAAATAAGTAGTGAATAATAAGAAGAAGAAATTATAGAGATTAGTGGACATAAAGATAATTCAAATACAAATGTGGGGAACTCGAGGCCACATGAAGAAACATCTAGAACAAAAATTGGAAGGAGATTCATCCAAACACATGAACCCATGTGGGAACTGCATAAAGGCAAAAGGTACTGAAAAATGTAAGTCTAATCCCCACCTTCTTCCTAAACGTAATATTCATTCTAGTTCTAGTTCAGAATGTTAAAATAATTTGCTAGATTTTGGTGATCATAGTTCTATCGAGGTTGGAGAAGTTTACATGAAGTCTATTATGGGAGTGCAATCTTCTGACCATGGAATAAAAGTCATGGAAAGGAGGGAAAATGATATAATACAAACGGATAATGCTAGTGCTAGGGAGGCTAGGATTGAGGGACAATTAACTCCTGATTCTTATCGCTATACCCCTATCCCTTTAGATCACCTGATAGGAGATGATGAATATTCCTATAATGTTACTCTTAACTAGGAGGATGTCATAATAGCATTTGGTGGTGATTCAACTTTTTCAGAGGAGGAAGAAGTTTTCAGAGATATGATATTGCTTAATGAAAGAGCCTCAAAGTGTAGTGAAAATAGGAAAAAGAGGGAGGCAGAGAAATAAAAAATGATTAGAGATGCAATAATTCAGAGAGATATGTTGCGAAGGAAAGTTGAGTTGATGCAAGAGTTGGACAGGCTAGTAGCTAAAAATGTCCTAACAACCAGTCCATTTGTTCAGGAAATTGTGCCTAAAATTCTCAAAATCCTTTCTACTGATACTATTGCTACTAACCCACGAGCCAATAGTGCCGAAAAAAATTCATCCCAGTTGACCCCCAACCCAAGAGTACAAGCCATGGTTCTCAAAATGCTGATAAAGGAAAGAAACCAATGGAGGGAGTCAAGATAAATGAGGGAAGTTGTCCTAAGAAATTCCCACCGCAAGATGAATCTATCCCTCTGATTGAGAAGTTGATGAAATAGAACTAAGAACTGGAGAGGAAGACGAAGGAGATGGAATTACTGGCTGTAAATAATGAGATGAAGAAGAAACTTAGTTTTTTAGAGTCTACTATAAGAGGTCCAGTTCCTGAAGCTCAAAGTTCCCAAGTCTATGTGTCATCCCCAGACTCCCATGTAGGTGAGAAAATATCCCCTAATGGAAACCCCTCTAGTTCATCCTCCCAATCTGAAGACAAGGTTAGGACAGTCCATTCTGGCCAGTGACATGATTCCCAATATAGGAAACCAGAGGGTAACAATGAAAAGAGAAGGAATTATAATGAGCTCAAAAATGAGGAGGAACCTTTTGGGAGAAGGTTGTTGCATATAGATAGATACAGATAGTTGTGCTTTGAAAATATCTTTGGATACCCAAACCCAGTTCCAGATAATGCAAGGAAACATGTACCTAAGTTCATTGGAAATAATGCTCTTAGTAGCGAAGATCATTTAAAAGCTTTCCAGATCTTTGTTGAGGATTTTGAGTTATGGGATGAAGATGTTGCCATGAAGTACTTTATGCAGTCCTTAACCGAAGATGCTAGAGATTGGTACAAAAGTATGCCAGATGCAAGTATTGATTCAAAGGATTCCTTCTATCACATCTTTAGGGAACAATATGGGGATCAAACTAATCCATGCTTTAGACTTAATGATTTCAACAATATAACTAAAGGGCATAATATACTAGAGACTGAGTTTAATGCTAGGTTCCAAAAGGTAATGTATAAAGTCCTTGCTTACCTAAGGCCTAATGAGAATGCATGATTAGTTGTATATTATAATGCTTATGATCCAAAGATGTGTTATCTGCTCTGAGATAAAAATCCACAACATTTGAGAGAGGCTTACAAGATGGCATTGAATATTGAAAACAATAGAAAAGCCTCTGGTAAAGTGGTAAGGAGGGATGATTCTAAGATTCTGAAGAACCCAACAGCTTAGAATGATAAGACAAATAAAGTTGTAACCCCTCATGAGAAATTAGATCAAGTTCTTAGTCTATTAAAGGCTGCCAAGAATGACAAACCATAGTTTCAGAGAAATGAGAGACCTCCAAGGATACAATATTTCCCCAATCATACAAATTGGCATAATGGAAAGCCTATGAAAAATAATCGGAAAAATTTTCATGCCACACCTGATCCTTTGCAGAGGAATTCTACCAATGTTGTTGATGATTTTCCTTGGTGTGAGGTATTTCAAGTGCCCCATTCATCACAACAATGTGCTATTGAAAGATCTATGGAAGAGAGCCAAGATGAGCAAGGAGAGTCTGATTCTCCCCAAGGCCATGACTAGATAGCCAATGTGTTCATGATTAAGTCTAATCTTGACTGTGGTGAGTATTCTTCCAGTGATGATGTCGATACCAATGATGTGGATATACAATGGTAGGAGGTTGGTGTGCATCACCAATAGGTCTTTTCAGATGAAGAGACATAAATTATTGCACTATATACACTCTGGAGACAAACATTTTTTCTTTGCAATGGTCGTCTAATGAAGAAATCAAATGATATACAGCTACATTGGCTGCAAAAGCAAGGAGTGATCTCCAATTGAGAAATAGGACTATGAGTGGTGACCAGGGTACCCCTGGTAGAATGTTTGTGAAAGAAAACAACAAAGGAGCTAGCTCATCAAATCAGAAAGATGATACCAACCCCAAGGAAAGCAGAGAAATAAGGATTTGAGCTAAGAAGAACAATAAAGCCAAGGTTGATGGTGAAATTGCCCCTCAATCCAAAAAAAATAAAGATGATAAAATCCAGGTTGAAAAGATTGTAGGACAATGCAAGAAGGTGTGTCTTGAAGATTTTGTTCTCCCTGAGTTACCAAGTTACTCCCCAGTGGATATGTTCCAGGTATTATCTCAAGTTAAAGTGACAGTCCCATTGTTAGAGATGATGAGAATCGATGAACATAAAAAAAGACTGTCGCGTTCATTAACAATATTGTTACTAGTGGTAAGAGTAAAATGTTTGAGGATCAACTAGGGACAAGTAAAATTTAGGAGAAGGATGTGGAATTCAAATCAGTGATAGATGAAAATCCCAAGATATATTTGGGAACCACCATTACTGCTAATCCTAGCCAGGGAAACCCTTTTTATCTCAGCCTGATCATTAATGGCAAACTACTTAGGAATTGCATGATTGATTCAGGGGCCTCAATCAATGTTATGTCGGTAAAAATAATTGAGGAAATGGGTTTGAAGGTAGACAGTACATATGGAAAGTGCTATGCAATGGATTCGAGGGAGGTTCCAGTTATAGGGATAATCAATAGAGTGTCATACAAGTTGGTGGCATTCCTGAAAAAGGATTTGTTCATGAGCATCACAGTGGTGGATATCCCACCGACATATGGGATGTTATTGTTGAGACAATGGAGTGCCTCTATGGGTGGCAGTATACAATGTGACCTTTCCTTTTCCACCTTCTCAATTTACCAAAGGGATGTTAGGATTGCACGGGAGCCCAGAATACGTCACATGATTGAACATGCAGAAGGACCAAAAGAACCGGTAAGGATTCATTTTGGGTTGAAGAAGAAATGACAAAGGAGAATGTAGATCCCGCACCAATTTTCCAAGAGGTTGCAAATGGCTCACATGAGGGTGCTTTATGGACTATGTATTTTGATGGGGCTTGTTCTAAGAATGGCTCAGGTGCTAGTGAGATTCTTCTTTCCCCACAAGGTAAGACCTTCAAATATTCCTTCTTATTGCAATTTTCATGTACAAATAATGTTGCTTAGTATGAAGCCCTTTTGCTTGGATTGAGGCTAGTTTCCAAACATGGTATCAAATTATTAAAAGTGTTGGGTGATTCTGAGTTGGTGGTTTCCCAAGTTAGATCTAGGTTCGCTACCAAAGATAAAAGGCTTAAGAAATATAGGAATGCAGTTTGGGATGCCATAGAGACCTTTGATGCTTTTGGTATAGATTGGGTAGAAAGAAGCCAAAATGCTAGGGCAGACTTGCTAGCCAACATTGTTGTCAAGCTGGATGATGTAACATTTGATGGTATCTTGAGTATAGAAGTATAGACTAGGCCTACAGTGCCTAACAACATCTACAATTGACAGGTGTTTGATTATGATTATGACATTCTAAGATTTCTGCATTGTGTTGACCAAAATGAAAATTGAGAGATTGAATTTGGTGCATTTGTGATTGAGGTTGATGGCAAGGAGACATTGTTTGAGAATGACATAATTCAGCTAAAAACTAATAAGATTCCCAAAGGATTGGTCGCATTAGAAAGGGTATTTGATGGCCCTAACAAGGCAAGTAAGAAGCAATCGTCTCCTCATAAAGAGGATTTGGAGGAAATAAACCTAGGAATAGAGAACTCACCTCATAAGGTGTACATTGGGAAGAGGATGAAGCCTCATGTGAGGATTATGCTGATTACCTTGCTAAGAAAATATAGGCATGTGCATGCATGGTCATATGATGACCTTAAAGCATATAAGGAAGATTTGTTCCAACACGAGATCCCTCTAAATCCTTATGTTAAGTCATTCTACCAGAAGCAAAGACTGATCAATCCAACCTTGCAGCTGAAGATGCATGAGGAGCTTATGAAACTTAGGGATGTTGGCATCCTTAAACCTATCAGGAATTCTTCCTGGGTCTCAAACTTGGTTCCTATTAGGAAAAAGAATGGCGACATCAGGTTATGTGTAGACTTCAAAAATATAAATGTGGCTTCCTTAAAGGACAATTACCCTTTGCCTAACATGGAGGCCATGTTGTAGAAGGTTACTGTGTGTGAATTGCTTTCGATGATGGATGGATTCTCAGTTTACAACCAAGTTATGGTGAGAGAGTCAGAGTAGTACAAAAATTGCTTTACAACACCCTAGGGCACATGTATATGTATGAATGCCTTTTGGCTTGATGAATGTAGGCACCACATTTCAGAGAGCTATGGACGTAGATTTTGTAGACTTCATTGATTTTTTCCTCGCTATATACTAGGATGATCTTACTACTCATAGTAAGAAGGAGGAGGACCATTGTTCCCACTTGGAAAATATTTTTCTTAGAGCACTGGAATATGGAATTTCTTTAAATCCCAAGAAGTGTGCTTTTGGAGTCAAGGAGGGGAAGCTATTAGGCCATATTGTTTCAAAGGAGGGAGTTAGGATTGATCCAAAATGGGTGGAAGCCATAGACAAGATTGTACAACCCAGGAATGTAAAAGGGATCCAATCTTTTTTTGGATAAATAAATTTTGTTAGGAGATTTGTCATGGACTTTTTTGAAATTGTTTGACCTATTTCCAAGATGTTAAAAAGGGGAGATAAAGTGTCATGGACAGAAGAGCCTGCAAGAGATTTCTAGGCCATGATGCAATTAAAGAAGCACCATCCTTGAAATCCCTAGATTATACCAAACCATTCTATTTTTTCACTTTTGCATCTTTCCATATAGTGGTAGGTGTTTTGTTATAGAAAATGATGAGGGATTTGAACAACCTATTGCCTTTTTTGGCAAGACTTTACAAGCTATTGAGCTCAAGTATGATGCCATAGAGAAGTAAGCTTATTCCCTAGTGAAGGATATTAAAAATTTCTGACCATACTTGACTGGAGCCAACATTGTCACTTATGTTCCCACTGCCACAGTTAAGGATATATTCACTTAGCAAGAGACCATAAGTCATCGATGTAGGTGGATCAACTACATATAGGAATTTGACTTAAGTATTCAGATTACTAAATTAGTAAGAGGATAGGGTTTGGCTAGATTAATGGCTGAGACAAATCTGGAAGCCAACTAGATAAACCAAGTGGGACATGAAAATGTGGCACCTCTATGCGATATGAAAACTTATGGATGGTATAGAAGAATTGTTCAATATCTACAAACCATGTGATGCCTTGAGGGTATGCCTCACAATGAGAAAAAAACTTTAAGTTACAAGCCATTAGATATGTTATTATAGACCATGAATTATGGTGGAGGATCTGAGAGGGTATGTTGCTTAGATGTGTAGATGGTGATCAAGCATAAGACTTGTTGATTAAGCTACATAAAGGAGCATGTGGGGGATATTACATGGCTAAAACCACCACTCACAAGATACTGAGGGCAGATTTTTGGTGGCCTACTATTTTTAAGGATGCTCACAAATTTGTGAAAAGGTGTGATGGGGGACATTACTAGCAAGTTGAAATTCTCAGGGAATTTTGCATTGCATCTAGTATTCGTTCAAGCTCCATTTCAGCAATGGGGACTTGATTTTATTGGAGAAATGTCAGAGAAATCTAGTGGAGGGTACTCCTAGATATTAGTTGCAACTGATTATTTCACCAAGTGGGTTGAAGCTATTCCCACTAAAAAGGCTAATAGTAAGGTGGTTGTTGATTTCATGATGAACAATGTTGTGAGCAAGTTCAGGGTTCCAGCAAGGCTCATTTCTGACAATGCTATGTGCTTTAGGTTTGAAGAGTTCATTGATTTTTGTAACCGACATGGCATAGAGATATATTACTCCAGCCCATATCACCCTCAAGAGAATGGACAAGCTGAGTCAAGTAATAAGAGCCTGATGAAAATCATCAAGCGAATATTGGACAAAAATAAGAAAGCTTGGGATTTAAGTTACAACTTACATTATGGGCTGATAGAGTTATTATCAAAAAGGCCATTGGACAATCCCCATTCAACATGGTGTATGGGGTTGAAGCTAAGATTCCCCACAACAATCTAATGAAAATGCACAAGTTTTTCTAGGAATATGATGATCACGTCTGTGATGAAATGCAACATAGGAATGAGGAATTAACTGAGCTTGATGAAACCAGGAGAGAAGCCCATAAACAAAATGAGAAGTTGCAGTTACAATTCAAGCACTTGTATGACACGAGGGCCATTGAAAGGAAGTTTGACCTTGGAAGTATGGTACTAATGTGGAATGAAAGGATGGAAGACAAAGGAAAACATGGAAAATTTGACCCATTATGGTTGGGTCAATATCTAATTGCTGAACTACCTGGAGAAGATTCATACTTTTTGCAATCCTTGACAGGTGAAATTATTGAACTACCAGTACATGGAAAGTTCTTAAAATAGATTGTTTTCCATGTACATTATGTAGTTGTGTAAATTTATATATAGGTTTGGTGTGTTTCTCTTTTGTTGTGTCTTCTTGTCCTGTCTAGAGAGGTCCTTGGTTTTGGTCCTTGTCTTCCTAGTCTGTGTTAACCTGAGATTCTGAGATCTTGCTATGCCTGCAAGAGGCATACATCCCCAGTAAAATCCACTGGTGGAACCCTTAGGTTTTTCCTAGTTCCACTAAATTATTGAGGTTAAACCCTGATGGTCATCATCCTAAGGTCTTGGTTTCATGATTCACACCCTTATTGGCCTTTGAGTTCTATTTTTGAGTTGATTGGTTGAGTTGGTTTCTGGTCTTTTCATTAATCTTTCATGGTCTTGAGTCTCGTGGTTTACTAACCCCTTCATTGTCTTACCTGTCATGACTAGGTCATCCTTTAAAAAACCCTGTTGGGTCTCAAAAATGCAGGTTTGAACCATGAGAGGTTGCCAAGCTCTCACAACGCTTTTGGCCAATGTACAAGGCCAATTGATGCAATTGAACCTTCTTCTCTTTAGGTTCTGCTAGACCAAGGCGAGTGAACCTATGTGAATGATGCAGATTGAAATATATTTCCTTTGAAACAATCTACCCACAATGCAAAAGGGAAGTGGACAGATAAAATCACTACACCTATACCTACTCCCACTGCACAAAAGAAAGGTTTTGAATAAGTTGTTTGATATGAAATTAGATCTTTGGGTTGTGGCAGATCAGTGCCTTCTATCCACATGGGCAATGGAGTCAAAAAATAGAAAATGATATGTGTTTTCCTTCTTTGGTTTAATTCTAGTTGTTAGGCACTTTGAAAATGAAATTCCAATTACTGGCATACAACTTCATTTATTTATGTCTTACATAAATAGTGCTGGAAAGTTTCTTAATCTGGTTCTTCTTTAACTACCCAAAAGAAATCCTAAAATTGCAGTGACTTACTTGAAGGGATTTAATTCTTACTTACAGACACTAACAAATAAAATCACACAAAATGGGAATACATTCTGATAAATCAGAGATTATACTTGATATGCTGATTTAAATGATTAAGAGATCTCAAGTTAGAGATAACAAGATTAAGAATTTGAATTAACACAACACAACAACTAAACACCAAAAATAAAATCACCAGTTAAAACATTAATCCCCATTGCTCTGTTTCAAGAAAGATCTATACATTTTTACATTCCTAGTCAGAA
Organism: Sequoiadendron giganteum; assembly: GCA_007115665.2. Classification (NCBI taxonomy): domain Eukaryota; kingdom Viridiplantae; phylum Streptophyta; class Pinopsida; order Cupressales; family Cupressaceae; genus Sequoiadendron; species Sequoiadendron giganteum. The sequence continues at coordinate 618,301,232 of CM021104.1, forward strand.
AAATCTATCTCCTACTCTAACCCTTCTCCAATTGATTTTCAAAATATTTATACAATACATATCTCAAGGGTCATGACCCTTCATTTTCTGTTACAGCCATTTGAAATTCTTTAGAAAATATTAAAATATTTGATTAAGTTTCCTTATCGACAAATCAAATATTTAAAACTATAGTCATGCTTTTATTTTTCCCTTATAACTTTTCTCGCCTTTATTATTCCATCTTATGTACCACTGCAAATCTTCTCTTATTCCTACCACTCTACCGTGGTCAACATGTTGACTGGCCGTGGTATAGCAGTGATAGTCACTGCTGCTTCCTCCATCGTTAACTTCTTTATTTATCGCCCAACCACCAGCTACCTTTCTACCACCCACGGTATCGTGGTGACCGATACTAATCGCCAAGTCATTGCTTATCTCTGCTCACTGTGCCACTGCGGTCTTCCTCTTGACTGGCCATGGTGTAGTGGTAGCTGCTTCATGACCACCACGCTCAATGTCTTCGCTATCATCTTTACTCACTGCAATCACCACGGTCACTGATCTGGCTAGCTACGGTACTGTGGTGATTAACACTCACTTCCACACTAACTGCCTACTATGTTACCATGGTCATTGTGATGATGACCAATGGTAATGCGGTAAGCCCTCTCCACCGCCTAGTTTCATTCACCGTGCCACTGCGAGTTCCTCTCCATCTATCTGCGGTTGTGCGATAACCGCCTGGATGACTGTTCTTCAACCGCCACCACCATACCGTGAGCCCCTTATTGGGAGGCCGTGGTAAAGACATAAAAAGTGAATATGAAGGCAGCGGTGTAAGGTATAAGGTGTATTTTGGATGGCGAAAAGTATGATTTTTTCTTAACAAAAAGATAGGAAAATTTTAGTTCAAGTGGGTAAAGACTTAGGATTTTTAATGGAAAATGGGAAAAAACCTTAGGGTTTAAGCAAAAAATTTAGGTTCTAACAGTGGCTCCTATTGGGGATGAGTGGTTTAGCAAATCATTGCAAGAATCTAGAATTCTCTTGGGAGAGAAGACCAAGCGAAGGAAATGAAAATGAAGGCCATGGTAGATGGAGGGAATGAACAAAGCAGAAATGGAAAATGGAGCAAAATGGAGAAATGGGAAAACCTAAACTATTGTGCATGGAAGAGAATGATTAAAGAGGCATTGCTAAGAATTGTCCATGCACTGGCAATCCTTAATCCTCTGTACCTACTATGGCTCAAAAAATCAAACCATAAGGGATGGCCCCAGGCCACCCAAAAGAAAAAACCTGCAGTTTCCTCTGTCATAGACTTTGTTCTGATTAAAGCCCATCAGGTTTCTTTTGAAACTATCCATTCCACCTGCCCTACAACATTCACTGCCATTGAAAACCTTAAGGAAATCATTGTATTCAACTTGATTCATATTCATTTCGTAACTTTGCATTTCATCATTCTTATTATCATATGAAAAATATTTATCACCCTCAACATACAAAGTGTATCCACATTCAAAAAAACATTTGTAGGCATTCTCACTGTCATATGTTGCTGAATGATCAAGCAGTTGTACTGGGACCTGAAAATCTGAATGCTTCTCATGGGAATCTAAAAATTCTATCTCATAAACATCTTTTGAAATAATCAAATAAAAATTACTTTCCATTTCTTTTCTATCACCAGTTGGCATTGACACATACCCCTGATCCATACAGTCATCCTCATCTGTACTTGAATCAACAAATATTGAACACTCATCATCAATAACATGCAAACCAGTATCTTTTCCTTGCAAGAAAAAATCATTCAAGTCACATACCTCTTCTTGGACACAAATGGATTCTTGATCAGCTTAAAAGAACTCCTCATCACTGTGAGTGATGCACATGGGGTTATATGAATTGTTACACATAGTATCTTCACTGTCAAAGCAAATATATGCTGGAGAAAAAAATTTGGAATCATCTTTATGTGCATACTTCTAGTATTCAAGAGTTAACAAATCTAAAACTTGCTCACTACTGAGTGAACAGGTCTTTGCTTCCATATCTTCTACCATGTCTCCAACCTCTTCTTGATCTTCATAATAACTGCAACAATCATCCTGTTGAAGATCAACATCCACAAGTTCTTCTTCACAATTTAAATCACAATCAGTTATGTAAGAAAAACTCTCCATATCTTCACTATTGGAAGGCATGATATCTTCTTCTATTTCAACTTCTAAAAAATTTCTGATGTACTCCCCAGATGATGTGTCCCCACCAATATCATTAATGTTGCAATCATCTTCTAAATCTGAAAAATTGTCATTAGAAATTCTAGTAGCACATGCTTCCTTTGTTTGTTGCATCATTTGAGCATCCATGATATCACTACTAGATTTATTATTGCCAGTATCCATGTACCTTATCCCAAGAATGGAATCAATAAATTTATTTACTACATCAAAGGCTTGTTGTTTTAATGACTCTGACCAATAAATTGATTCAGGCTCTAATGCTCTTAAAAATTGTGAAACAAATGTGGGTCTTGTAGGTCTACAATGAGGAGGTAATTGCATACAAATGTCTACCATCCTGTTGTATAAAAAACTCATAGATTCTCCCTTATATCTCCTTATATAAAAAAAAACATCCACAAGATTTTTGCCTCTCTCTTCAATTTGAATATACTCATCAAAAGTATTTTGCTGTGAATAGAGTACATTACCTTTGTTTCCAGAGTTCTCAGTTGCATCATGGGGCACTTGTGGTGTCCAAGATCTCCTGATATTTGTGTCTTCATTCTTACTGCATGATGACCCATTCGGTGATATATCTGGAACAATTTTGACTCCCAATTGCAGCAATTGTTGGTTCACTTGTAGCAACTGTTGGTCCAATTGCAGCCTTTGTTGTCTCAATTCCTTCAACTCTCTTATTGACTATTGTCCTCTTTCTTCTTTTTCCATCTTGACAAAATATTACTGCTCCACAACATCCATGCATTATATACCAAATTAAAATAGAGAAGCCACCTAATTTTTCAAAAGTAGGAAAATGAAATGGATTGCTTTGGTTTTCCCCAGCAAAATCTCCAAAAAAAATGTAAAACTTTGTTGACTCAATAAATGGATAGGCTAAAAAAAATTTCCTAAGTATAGTCCCCAGCAGAGTCACCAAACTGTTGGTTCTCAAAAATGCAGGTTTTAACCATAAGAGTTTGTCAGGCCCTTACAACATTTTTGGACAGTATAAAAGGCCAATTACTCAATTAAACCTTCTACTATTTAGGTTTTGCTAGACCTAGGTGGGTGAACCTATGTGAAACATGCAGATTCAAAATAGATTTCCTGCCAAGCAATCTACCCACAATGGCAAATAATAGTGAATAGTCAAAATGATTGCAACTACACCTACTACACAATAGAAAAGATTTGAATATATTATTTGTTATGAAATCTATCCTCTGGGATATGGCAGATCAGTGCCTTCTACTTGTTGGGCAATGGAGTAAAAAATTACAAGAATTCAAGGTGTTTCCCTCTTCGACTTAATTCAAGTTGTTAGGCATATTTATAGTATGAAACTCTATGAATAGCATATTATTTCACCCAATTCATGGCTTGCATAAATTATGCTTGAGTTTTTTCCTATCAGGTTCTTCTTTTATCATCCAACGAAATCCTAAAATCACTATGACTTGCTTAAAAGGAATTTAGTTCTGACTTTGCAAACACCTATTAATAAAACCACACAAAGTGAAAAATGCACTGTGAGAAATCACAAATATACTAGATATCATGATTTAAATGATTTTAAAAATTTTAATTGGAGATAACCAGATAGGAAATACAAAATTACAACATCTCAACCACCGAACTTAGAAAAATTTGCACCAATACAAAAATATTTACTCCATTACCCTCTGTTCAAGAAGGACTATTCATCATTTACATCCCAGTTCTGAAAAATCTCTCCTCTCCCTCTACAACTGATTTGTTCAAATTATTTATACAATGTATTCGAAGAGTCATGACTCTTCATTTAACCAGTAAAACCATTTACATTCCACGGCAAAAATAAAAATATTTAATTGCATTGCCTTATCGGAAAATTAAATGTTTTAAACTATAGCTGAGCTTTTAATTTTCCCTTTCTACCTTGACTGGTCCTTATTATATCATTTAAATTCTTGTTGTGAAATTTCTTTTAACTTTACCACTCTACCACGGTCAACACTCTAACCACGTTCAGTACTGCGATGACCGATCCCAACCGCTATGCTCACTGCTTGCCCTTGTTCACCGTGCTACCGCGGTCACAGGCTTAACTGCCAGCAGTACCACAACAGCCATTTCTTAACCATCACCTGGACGCTCGCTAACTGCCCCACTGCCTATCTCCATCCACCGCAATCACCGCGAGCTCCATTCTAACTGTTTGCGGCATCACAGTAGTCGTTCGCTGACCATCACTTGTTCACCACATTCCCTCTGTCTCTGCTAACTGTTCACCATGCCACCGTGGTCTTTGACCTAACCACCAACGGTACCGCAGTGGGTCTCTAACCATTATCATTCACTGCTATCTTCATCCACCACACTACTGCGGTCTTAGTGTAGACCCCTAGTGGTTGCACAGTAACTGTCTCCTGACTGCTCCCTCGATGTAGACTTATCTGTCACCGCATTATCGCGGTCAATGGTTTAATTGCACGTGGTGGCGCAGTAAACACTTTATGTCTGCTTCCTTAGCTGCTACCGTTCCCATCACGTAACCATTGACCTGCTTTTGACTGATCATGGTACAACAGTAAACACTTTCTATCTTCTCCAAACTATCATTGCTATACTATGAGCCAATTTGCAAAAGATTGCGGTAAAGCGATGAAGACCTATGAAGGGTAAAAGGTGGTCATAAAAGATATTTGAATATTATGAACGAGATACATGAATTTTCTATAGAAATATAGCGAAAGTAAAAGCTCAAGGGGATGAAAGGCCTTGGGATTTTAAATGAAGAAAATAAGGATTTTACATGAAAAATAAGGTTCTAACACAACCTTTGGTGCACATTCTATTAATCTCTCCTTAAGTCAGGGTTTGACTTTTGCATTACCCATCGCCTGTCCATTTTCAAGTTTCATCAGGTAACCCACAATGAGCGATGCCCTTCCTCTTTTGTATCAGCCGCTTGCATGTCTTCCCATGTTTGTTTATATCCATGAGGAAGTGATGCTCGATGAGGGATGCAGTCAACATTTTGACCCATCACTCCCCTCCTAACTATCACTGGTTGTTATGTGTAGAGTAAAGTTGAACCAGTGACCACCGACATGAAATAATTTTCACATCACTGAGATGTGATGCTTTTCCGATTTACTATGGCCATATGTGGGCTATCAAGCGATGAGCAATAAAAGTAGGATCACCAATTGAAATATCTTTATCATAGATTGATGATTTCTATCTCATCGTTGGCCTCCCTATTATCGCTTGGAGTTCTAAAGTGAAATCAGGAGCATCGACGCTCAATGCCATGTCTGAGAGGATGGCACATACTAATAGCTTGGCCCATCACTTGGTATATGTTATCTCACTAAAAGGACGCTATGAGGTGGTGAATATGCACGAACCGCAGGATCAAGTTCTCAAGCCTATAAATCAATGGTGTACATTCAAATGAGAATGGGTAACTGACAAAGTGGGTATTTTCACTCATGCAAGCTTCCCTATGCCATTAATGGTGCTCATACTATGCCAAGTAATTATGTAAGGGTTCTATTTTCATTCTCTACCTTGCTACGATTAATTGAAAGAAGCAGTGATGAAGTGGGAATGCAAGTGAATGAGTGTTGCAGAGGCCATTCCTGGGTAAGTTTCTGCCAAAATATTGAAAATATTTATTCTCTTGCTAAATTGTATTTGTGTCTTGTCTATCCATAATCATACTCTGGGGTTAGAATAGGGTTTTCTATATTGTATAAGTTGGTGTGTGTTTTGGGTTGGGGTAATATCAGAAAGTAGTATTACTCTATAATAAAAATCATGAAGTTTGTATCTTCAATTTGGAACCTAGTTGTGTTTGTAATTGAGAAAGAAACCCTAGTATAAGGAAAGAATGAGCCAACTAGATGAGTCCTTCACTTCTAAAACCACGTCGAAAAGAAAGAGGCAACATGCCTCTCATGAAATTGTACATAAACATGAAGGGCCTGACATGAAGAAAGGGAAGCCAAAGAATTATGTTTGTTTCATGGACAAGTTTTAGCCTCCGGATGTCAAAGTGAGAGGAAAGAAAGCCACAAGAGATGGGATGTTAACCTGTAATTTTAAGGACCTCGTATTAGGGATAGGTGATATTGTTGTGCCAAGGTCAGGTTGGGAGTTGTTTGTGAATTCCTTTACAAGGATAGATGCTCCTCACCCTTGCCAAAATGTTTGGGGGTATGACCTATGAAAGTTGGTTGTCCTGAATGTCTTTGTGGAAGTAGATTTAATGTTCCAGCTTGCTGATAGATATGATGATGTTAATAGGGTTATTACTGACACATCTGGAATGACCCTCCTAGAAGTAAAGAGGAGCAAAGTTATAGAGTTATTTGGCATGAACCCTGATGCTATTGAGAAGATTAACATGGAGAACTTGCAGAATTATTATAATGCACATAGGGTTGGGTATAGAAAAAGTGATTTACCCAAGTACAGACTACAAAAGGATTCCATGTTTTCACTTAAGGAGGTCAATCCCTTGGGCTGCAAAGATTTTGTTGATTATTTCAAGTACACATACTACATGTTGTGTCAAGTGCTTGGGATTAAGTGTGATGGGAGGATATCATCAACTATGCTAGTCATGATTATGGATATCCAGCACAGGTATCAACATAGATGGTTTGATTATGGTCATCGCATGGCTGAGCAGTTGCACTATGATTTAATAAAGCTAAAAGAGAGAAGAATCCTATGGACTTTCACACATTATTCTGTGTTGATGCATATGCTCTTGTACCAAGGAAGGGAGGCTTTCATTAGGTATGTGCAATTGAGGTGAGTAGACAATAGTAACCATATATTACTAGTGTATATGTGGAATTACATCTAGGATTTGCATTTCTCCACCTCATATTATGCCGAGTTCTATAATACAATAAAGCACACTATTCTGGTGCAAATGGGGGTAGCGCTAGTGGAAATAATTTCTAAAAAAATTAGGGATTTATTAAGGCCAAAAGAGTATGAAGATGATCCCAATTTTGAGTACAATTGGGGAGATTTGTATTTGTATGGAAAATGCACTGTTATTAGATGTTATGGAACTGTTGTGGCCCCACATGTATTTCCTGCATATATGTCTGATAGGTTGGCATTCTTGGAGATCATGTAGCAGATGGATAATAGTGATACTAAGAATTTTAGGGCCTCCAAGAAGGCCTCTATTATTGCTTCTAACTTTCCTTTTGATCATTTTGTTGTCACTGCTAAGGAGGCCTATGAGATTTTTGGTATAATGGTAAACAATTTGAGGATGGAGTACCCTCTATTAGGCAGTTTGACCCTAAAGGGTTCATTGACAAGGAGACAATTAAGCGAGGAATATTAGGGTATGGGCCTCATCAGTTTCTCTTCAAGGAAGATGTAGTGAGAAAATTGCTAACTATAATTGTTGCCAAGGATAGGGGTATAGTGTGGATGAAAATATTTGACATGGAGCAAAGAGCTCGATGCAAGAATTTCATTTATAAAAGTCGCATATAAACACGTTGATGATAAATTCACCAAAATGGAAATACTCCTCAGTGATTTGAGTGATGGAACTTTCTTTGAAAATGTACAACAAGTAGAGAATTTAGCTCAGGATACTTTACAAGAGCACTTGATGAAGACTAGTGGCTAGTCAATGGAGCTAGTAACACTAGACGCTCAACAACAACCATTGGATGTTGTGGACACTTCTATCATGGAGCTACCTCCTAAGGATATTGGCGAAACACATGATGTTGAAGCAAACACACAACATCCTCCCACCAAGTCTGACCCCATTGAGCATCTAGTGGAACAAGAATTTTCTTCTCCTAGTGTTGGGGATGCAATGGAACCTTTTGTTCCAGATGATAGGCTAGTACCTTGGGAATATGATGAGATTCGAGATAATGATGCAAGGATTTTAGCCTGTGCTAAGTTCTTGGAAGATTACTCTTTTGTGGCTTCAAAGGAACTCAGAGAATTTGTTACTGAATTAAAGGCTCAAGAAATAAGTGATAAGATACAAGTTACAATACAGGTGGTTGATCCTTCTCAGCATGAGGAAGTAAAAAGGCATATTGAGGAATAGATTTCCCAAGAAATTTCCCAGATGAATCTAGTGGATGCCAAGAGGTTAGTCAAAGATAGTGGAATGTTGGTTATTCCTAGTTGGATTTTGTCTTCTATAATTGCCTTGGAGGCAATTAAAAGTGACCCAGGTGCTTCGGTTTCTGAAGAGACATTTGATGAAAATACCTTTGGCTCAGGTTGTAGTCCCAATTTACATGCATTGGCTATTTGGTCTCTGACTCTGGATTTGGGGAGGTGTGTACTTAGTAGAATGATGATGGGCCTCTCAAGTGATGTGATCATTGGGAGAGCCTCAAAGATGACAACCCCACAAACTAGAAGGTTGACAATGCATTTAGCTATGCTGAGTGTTGATACTTCAGAGATCAGTCAGGCTAGATACTCAAAATTATTAGAGGGGCACAATAAATTGGTTGAAGAATACAATAAAGTAAGAGTTACCCTTGATAAGACTAGCTAGAAGGTTCTCCTAGCTTCCCCATCCAATACATCACCTCAGGATAAAGACATATTGTAACTGAGAATCAATGCCTTAAAGAAGGAAGTCCAAACAACTAAAGTTGAGAATGATAGATTCCAAGAGGGCATGAATAATACTTCCAAAGACATGGCTGAGGGTTTCCTTAGTCACAAGTGGCATAAGGTTGCTCTAAAGATAGAAACAACATGGTTGACATACAAAGATGTCCATGAAACCTATGAGAAATTTTAGAATACTCAAGAGGTTTTCATGAACGTCTAGAACAAGTGGAGCAGTAGGTTGAACATCTTGAAATGAATTCAAACGAATGCAAAAGGAGATCCTGAGGTCCCAGAGCAACTCCATGAATCAATTAAAAGAATTGAAGTTGTTGGAGAAATTATAGGCTTCCATGAAAGAATTGGGGGTTTACTGCAAGGAAAAATAAAGGCTTTTAGGGATGTGGACGAGAAAGGCATGCCTAAATTTCTCAATGAGAAAGGTAAGTTGAAGGATTATGATTCATGGAAGGCTTTGTTTGAGAATCCGATGGTTAAATTTCTTGAGGTGACTAATTTTGAATATAAACTAAACTTGTTAGCATTAAATGACCTAGTCAATAATCTTATCAAAATTGAGATAGGAATGGATACCTTTGTGAAAGAGGCTCGGGTCATGTTAGATGCAAGGTATAATGCTTATAGTGTCAAAGTTCAGACGTTGCTAGATGATAATTGGCCTGATGAGGACGAGTACATGGATTGGTTAGACAAATATGTTGAATAAACCGGAAGAGGGTGATGAGTGGATATAGAACATGGTCTAGTATAATACAGGTCTGGCCTTTGAAACAAACTTTGTAACATAAATCTATATCCTCTTAGTAGAATATACATGTGGGGATCTAATCGAGGTTCCTTTTGTCTGTTTTTGGCTCTTTTATTTCATTTTGGTCTATCCTACAGATAATGTAGTGACATGGAATTTTAAAACAACATGTGAGTGGTTTTTTTTATGCTCATCTGAGTGATTGTTCTCTTGGTCTTTTCCCCCCAATTTGTAAGATGCAAATATAACTGCCGAGGGGTTAAAATGAAATGAAATGTTGTAAATGCAATGTGAAATGTAATTTGGTATGCCAATAGCCCGATGATTTTTTCCTCCCTTGGTCTTATAAAAGGGAATTCAAGGCTATTGTGTGGGGGTCTTTCAAATTTTGTTGGATCTCAGGTACTTTTTTGAGAATTGTTACCTATTTTTAGCTACAGCTCAAAACAGGTAGAGCTGAATTGCAAATTTGAGCCAAAATGTACACATGCTATTAGTTTTTTTTTCTAAGTACTCATTATTGTGCAATGACTAATTACAAAGTGAATTTTAGTTATATTATGCAAGAACATTTCAAAATAATATCATAAGATTGCATAATGTTTGCTTCTTTATTCATAATGTACAAACCAAAGTCCCACACAAGCCATGGGAGTAACTTCATTTGATTTTCATAATCAAATAATGGATGCAAGGATGGACTATAAATTACACAACTGAGGATAAGGTAAGCATGGAAAAGAAAGTGATTCATCATTGCTTGTAATGACGAATTGTTGAAAACTTGATGTCTTCGACTTGTTGTGTCTCCAGTGTCTTCGGGTTGTTCAGCTCCAAGCTCCATATGTTTCCTACAAGGTTGTTGAGTAATGATGTTAGAGATGAGCTCTAAGCAACGAAAAATCAAATCCCACTTTATGCATAAATTACCAACAAAAATGTAATCTACATCCATTCAAGCATACATCAAATGATTACATCAAAGGAAAATGTTCAAAGAGCACAAAGTTTAATGGAAGCTTTCAGCTTGATTTATTTCATATAACATTGTTTGTTTCCTGTGCAGATATAGGAAAAGTCATGCAGCTGATCAATTCATGAAGAGAAAATTATGTGGAGTAAAACGGGCTCCCACATTGTCTAAAATAAGATTCCTATATTGCCTAAAAATATCCTAAAGATGTTTGCATTCTTATAGGCTCACACTACATGCAAAAATGAAGGTATTCTTAACCAAGGTCATGGTACAGTTTGGTGATTTTAGTTTCAAGCATTTTAGGGTTTCATCATTTTGAAGTTGCTCTTTTAGTTCAGAAGCTTTCATGGTGGCCAAGTTTGCATTAAGCATCATGAAAGTTATCAAGGAATACACGGTCTCAATAGTGAAGAATACATCTTCATATTGTAGTCATTGTTGTTTTCAGATTCTAGTACCAAGGAAGTCCATTGCATAGTAGATTGGACATGGAAATATATTCATTAGGATAAGGGGCAAGTTTCAAAAGGTTGTAGTGTTCCTAAAGGTTGTCATCTCCATTCATGCAATTTCATTCAAACACATACATGTGATTTTCTTCATGTTCTTGACATAAAAGTAGAATGAAGATCATTGTATCATGCTTCTCTGCAAGCATGCCTATATTCAGTGGGACAAAGATAGTATGACTCTCTGTCTTTATTGCATTTCAATGTAAAGAAGCATGACTCAGAAATACAAAATGCATAGATATTGCTATGGGTTGAGCCCAGGAGATAGAAAAAAATTAGAGTTTTTATCATTTTCATGGCTTGAATTTTTGAGTTATTACACAAGCATGATGACCTACAAGAAAATGAAATATCCAAAACACAAAAAGAATACAAAGCCCATGACCTAGAGGGAGCTTTTAGCTCACAAAAATTAAAGACCCATTTGATCTTTTCAAGTAAATCATAAACTTGAAGCAAAGAGGTTTTTTAAAATGCAGGAATTCATTGAAAAATCTTATCAAGCACATTTAAGCTCGTAGCCTAATGTATGGCTTGCTTTTTCTTTAAGTAAAAATCATTTTTTTCTAAGGAGAAAAACTTTTAAAAGATTTCATTTTTAAAGAGGGAAACAAGGCAGAGAGAAAAATCACCATTATATGCCTGTTGAAGAACCATAAGCCCACAAATGAGACTTATGTAGCTTCATACACATGAACCAAGCTCACATAACGACCAAGAAAGAAGCAGAAGGTCTCCAAAGGCTCGAACCAATGAAACCATGGCAGCCCAAGGTGGAAGAAAGACATCAAAAAAAGTGAAAATACATCAAGAAGATGGAGGTGGCCGTGGCTAAGAAGGCTCAAAAAGCTTTAAAAAATGGACAATAGTGCTCAGATTTGAGAAAAGGAGAAACACTTACCACACATTTCCTGTAGAATCTTCAAGCAAAATCATCAAAAATAACACAAATGTGAAGATCTTCAAGCTAAGAGCCGAAACCCTCTCCATGGTGGCGTTGAACCACAGTCTTCTTCAGAAAAATGCTAGGTGAATGAAGGATACGAAGGTTAGGGTTTGGGATAAAATATTCTATACCTAATTCAACTTAATAAGTCATTCTTGATTACTTGTGTCAAAATGAAAATCATATCATCTAAATTATTACTAGCATGGGTATTGACTTCTAAGTCAATTCAGTCATTGTTTTTTCCTTTTTTCTCATGCTTAGAGGTGAGTAATCAAGTGCATTGAGATACTTTGCATGTTTGTAAATAAATATTCATTTTAAATAAATATTCAAGGTAACTATTTCCTTGATATTTATCATAGCATGCAAAATATACAAAAGGATACTCATGCAAAATGAAGGTGAGAAGTGAAGCTTAAGTTCATTTTTGAGTTCATTGCTCATGTGAAATGGGGTAAAGAGGTGGAGCTAGAGTGTGTTTTCTTTAACTTTTAGTCAAATTAGAGCTATTTTAAGTCATCTAGTTCATGGAGAGTAGTTTGAAGATGAGTTGGTCAACTTTAGTTTTGAGGTCGTTTTTCAAGGCTTTTTTCCTTTGCTCGTGGATTAGTCTAGGAGGAGATATTTTTGACTTGAGTTAGACTATAGTGTTTTTACCATGCACTTCAATGCCCTGGATTGTATTTATTGAAAAATATTTATCTTTTTTCACAGTTCTTGCCTTTTATCCTCATGCATTTTTGCTAAGAGAAGGATTTGTAACTCATTTTTTTTAGAGATTAATACATTTAGCAGTTTTTACAGGTTATGGAATAATGTTATTTGTAGAGGTTTTTCCTTATATTTCATTAGAATTGTGATCCTAATAAAACATCAAGTCCTAATGTGAGATGCTAGATAAAAACTAATAATGCAACAAGAGGAAATAACAAGATAAAAGGGAACCTCAATGATTAGCCTAAGAAAATGGATAACATGGAAGTAAGATAAAAAAAAATTGAATGTTGTTTGTTATACCTTATATGCTACTCTTTCCTTGGTTGGCCCTTGATCTTGAAGAGTTGTGTGCTCCTTGGATGACAAGCTATGTTGAATATGCAAAATCATATGCAAAGTGGATGAGGATGTGATGATTATGAGATGAGAGTTCAAATGGAAAATTGACAATAGTTTGGTAGCAAAAGACTTGATCCCCCAAAATGAGATAAATGAGGGGGTATTTATAGGATAATTAGAATTCTCTAGAGAATTCAATGGTTGAGATTGATCCAACAAGATCAAGATGAAGGGCTATGGTGAATTGAGGACTCACAAGCCCTCACATCTTGACATGTGGAATGTGAGATGTCTTAGGGTGGAGTGATGTGGAAATGAGGTAGAAGGGAAGTACATGAGGTGGATCTTGGGGGATGAGAAGATTCCTTGGAGGAATAAAAGTGAATTAAAAATTCACAATGATTGGAAGAATCCAGTGGATAAGAGAGGGTCTCCAAAAAGTTGGAGATTTATCACATGTGGGTGATGTGACAATTCCAAGGTTCTAGAAGTCCTTGGCACATGTAAAGTGACAAGTCAAGCCTTCTAGAACTTTGCATGGGGATGGGGAAGACCTTGGAAAGACAAAAGTGAATTAAAAATTCACATGGGGAAGAGAGGAGCCTTGGATAAATAAGTGTGAATTAAAAATTCACATGGGAAAGAGAGTCAAGGACAAGAAAGGCAAGTGGAAAGGTTGACCATAAAAGGTAAGCCAAATGTGGTTAATGACTTTGATAAAGGTTGTGCAAACACATGATTAGGATAATTAATGAGAGATTAGAGGCAAGTGGGAGATTATGGAGGATGTGACACTTAATCAAGATTAAGTGGTGCACATCCTAATCACAGATTAATTAATTTAATCTGGATTAAAAGAGGGTTATGAAGAATGTGACAAGGAGAGAGAAAAAGGGGAGTTAAAATTTGATTCTAATCCAAATGGGTTAAAAGACTAAATTAAATAATTTGTCATATTTATTTAATTTAAAGAAGAAAAGGGATAAGGTAAAGTATTTAATTTATTTAATTATATACTTTAAGAACCTTAGGTAGAAAATGAAATAATGATTAAATAAATTATTTAATCACTATTAATGAAATAGATGAACAAAGTAGATGATTTTGATCATATGGAAGTGATCAAATTTAGATGTCTACATTTTTCCCCTCTTCGAAGTACTGTTAGAATAACCGTGCTTCGAAGAAAAGAAAGTGTAGATTACTCTATAGAGGAAGTAACCGGAAGATGATGCCCCAGCGTGGGGAGGAGGACTTGAGCTATCCAAATAGTGGGGGAATGGATGAAGATGCCCCGATCTCGCAAGGGAATGACTATGGCAGGGAAAATGGATAAATGTGAAGGGTATGCCCCTTGAGAGGGTGACGGGGGAAAAAGAGGGGTCTCGAGCAACTTCTCTATAGGAAGAAATGGGTGGTATGGTTGGAAAGAGCACAAAAAATTAGGCAAGTTTTCTTTTTGAACAAATTGAATTGGAAAAACAGGGTACAAATGGTGGCCCCGGGAAGAAAAAGGAAGAAAAGACCTACAAAGGAGCGGGTGGGAAAAGAAAAATGGGTAGGGAGTTAGAGGATGGAGGGAAAAGATGAGAAAGGGGATATGAAGATGATGATGTAAGTTGATAATAAGTGATGGGAGCTAAAGGTGAGCACAAATGAATTCGAGGACACATATGATGTTGCCCCAGTCAAGCTACAAGCCAGGTTGGGCGGATGGTTGATGGAGTGTTGTTTGATAAAGGCATGATACATCCCAAAACAACACAAGGATGGGGAAGGATACATCCCAATGAGAGTGTTATTGATGAGGGAAGGATTCATCCCAGAACAACACAAGGATAGGGAAGGTTACATCCCGCTGATGATGATGATGATGATAGAATTGTTGAGGAGGGAATGATACATCCCCAAGAAACACAAAAGGACAGGGAAGGATACATCCTACTGCTAAAGATGAGGATAGCGTTGTTGATGAGGGAATGATATATCCAAAAACAACACAAAAGGATAGGGAAAGATACATATCAAGGATGACGATGATGATGAGGAGGATGATTCGATCAAGGCTTGTAGCTAGGCTAGGAGCAAGACCAAGAATGGGATGAGATGATTTGTGCGAGATTGAATGAAGTAGGATTGGATGGGGATGTGAGATGGTTAAATGGAATGAAATGATGGGGGACAAGATGCTTAGAATAACCAATTGATAGTTTTCTAAGAATATTGAAGAGATGATGATAACAAATTGGATGGATAGGGGAGGGATTTCGATGGATGAGAGGATGAGGGATACATGCAAGATGATGGAATGGAAAATGAAATGCAATCCTAATGAAATTTTCCATCTTCGAAGCACTAATTTTTGCTATAGCATAAGACACCAGGTGTCAGGGTATGTAAACCAAGACGAATTAGTGTCTAATGCATAAAAGAAACACAACAAACAAGAAGGCTATCCCAACACCCCAAAGTCGTGATGACTTTGGTCGGGCCAAGTGTTGAAATAACCATAAGCACAAAAGGATGCCCCAGAGTAACACAAGACCTCAGGGATCTTGGTGGGTATTATGTGGGACAACCAAGAAGACAGAAACAAAGAAATGAGCAAGATATGCCCCTATGTTGACTAGTCAAAGCACACCATGATATGATGGATCAAGGTGACCAGGACAAGTGATGATAGGGAGTTCAAATGATAAACAAAAGCCAAAAGCATCAAAAGATCATAATCAATTTTAAATGTCCTTTGCCATAGGATCAAGATGATGGATGAGGTTGATGAGGTATGTTAGGAAGGATACATCTTGTTGAGACCAATGATGGATAGTAAACTAAAAGATCGATATGACGCAGAATACCAGAAACCGATTGGATCTTGTGATACAGATGACCTTTGTTTGTAAGCACCAGCTAGGATAGGGACATACTTGATGACACGACAAGATGAAAAGACAACAAGTTAACAGGACTAACACACCTTAAAGACCCAGGGGCTTGAGGGTTGATCAAAGATCAACCTTGCCTACGTGAAAGCGCAGAGCCCTCTTAGTTCAGGATAAAAGATCATGGATAAAAGTGGAAAGAGGAAAATGAAGACCTCGATGGATGAAAAAGACTAGATGGAAAAATTTCCAAGGGGAAAATCAAATGATTGGCATTGCCTATGTGAAAGCGCAGGGGCAACGTAGTTCGACACAAGGCCAAAGATAGACAATGGAAGAGGACAAGACAAACAAAAGGCAAAACCCCGAGGGCGGATCAAATGATCGACCTTGCCTACGTGAAAGCACAAGGGCAATGTAGTTTGACACAAAGGTCGACGACAGACAATGGATGAGGGTTGATGAGATGACTAGGATAAATGGAAAAAATGATGGAGCCGATATGATGAGACAAGATAGACTTGCAGGATTGGATAGAACAATGGTTGATATGTGTAAGATATGTAGGATGTGAAGCTCAGCGATGGCATAGGTAATTAGATCATTAGAATATGAATTGGAAAGGTGAGATAATGGATAGATGAGCGATGAAGATGTGAGAAAGATGTGGTAAATAGATAGGAGGGATGAATTACGATGTGAATGGCATTGGGTTGCATGCGGGTAGCCTAGAGCTAGATACCAATGACAAGGGATAATAGAGGGAAATGGATGGATGGATAAGAAGATGCTAGGATAGGTGGATAGATGAGATGAAGATTGAGAGGATATTGTAAAGATGTGAGAAATAGATAGGAATGATGATAGTGAGATAGCATGGCATTGGATTTCATGGGGGTAGCCGATAGCTAGATACCAATGACAAGGGATGATGAGATAGAGGGAAATGGATGGATGGATAAAGATGGGGAGATAGAAAGATGCGAGGATAGGTGGATAGAGGGATACAAAATTGGAGGGATGGAATGGATTATTGGATGGATAAATGGATGGGAGGATAAGGATTAAAAGATGGAAAAGGACTAGTGGATGGGAGAATAGGAAGATAACGATTTGGTAGATGGAAGGGATGACTGGATGGATAAATGGATGGAGAGGTAAGGATGGGCAAGATGGAGAGATGGAAAGGATTTCTTGGAGGGATGGA
>CM021104.1:618318516-618463433 GCA_007115665.2 Sequoiadendron giganteum
TTGATTTGGAGAAGGGGATATGCTTGTATGCTTTGGATCAAGCTCTTGGCATGAATCATCTTGTGTGGGATGTATGATGATGGAAGAGTGTTGGAGGGATTCCCCAATTGGGGGAGATAGGAGGATGGAGGATTCATGAAGGTTATGGGATGGACGTTTGTGAATATTAGGACTGGGAGGAGGGTATTGGATGTCTTCAATGGATTGGGTGGATCTAGGAGTAGAAGATGGGGATTTAATGGATTCGATGGGTTTGACCGGCTCAACCATTTGGACAATGTTAGGAATGGTGATGGGTGGGATAGGTCTAGGATGGAGGAGGGCCTCATCACTAGTGACAATACATGATAGAGTGGGAGGGCCTCATCATTAGTGATAGTACATGATAGAGTGGGAGGACATTTGGAAGGGATGTAGGATTAGGTAGAGTGATGTGAATGGATGGAGAATCAGGGAGGAGATGGAGGATTAGGATTAGATGTGGGGATGTGATTGGATGGAGTACTAGGAGGAGATGGAGGATTAGGATTAGATGAAGGGATGGGAATGGATGGAGGACTAGGAGGAGATGGAGGATTATGATTAGATGAGTGGATGGGATTGGATGGAGGACTAGGAGGAGATGGAGGATTATATGAGTGGATGTGTGGATGAGAATTAGATGTAGAACTAGGAGGAGATGGAGGATTAGGATTAGACGAGTGGATGGGATTGGATGGAGGATTAGGATTAGATGGGGAACTAGGAGGAGATGGAAGATTAGGATTAGATGAGTGGATGGGATTATATGGGGAACTAGGAATGGATGGAGGATTAGGATTAGATGTGGGTATGGGAATGGATGGAGGATTAGGGATTGATGGATTAAGATTGGATGTGGGGATGGGATTGGATGGAGGACTAGGAGGAGATGGAGGATTAGGATTAGGAATTGGAGGATTAGAATTAGATCAAGGGATGGGAATGGATGGAGGACTAAGAGGAGATGGAGGATTAGGATTAGGAATTGGAGGATTAGAATTAGATGAAGGGATGGGACTAGATGGAGGACTAGGAGGAGATGGAGGATTAGGATTAGGAGTTGGAGGATTAGAATTAGATGAAGGGATGGGACTAGATGGAGGACTAGGAGGAGATGGAGGATTATAATTAGATGAGTGGATGGGACTAGATGGAGGACTAGAAGGAGATGGAGGATTACGATTAGATGAGTGGATGGGACTAGATGGAGGACTAGGAGGAGATGGAGGATTAGGATTAGATGAAGGAATGGGATTGTATGTAGGACTAGGAGGAGATGGAGGATTAGGATTAGAGGAAGGTATGGGAATGGATGGAGGATTAAGATATAATGCGGGAAAAGGGGGAGTGATGTAGGAGGATGTAGATGTTAGATTATATTGGGATGGGGAGTGATAGTCGGAAGATGTGGATGTTGGATTAGATTGGAGAGATGTGGAATTAATGTAAGGATATTGGGATGGGGGATTTTGATAGGAAGGTGTGGATGTTGGATTAGGATGGTAAGATTGAGGTGGTGGACCACCATAGGAAGATATGTATAGTGAGTTAGCATAGGAGGATATGGATGGTAGATTAGGATGAGAGGATTGAGATGGTGGATTAAGATAGGAGGAATATTGGGATGAGGGATTGTGATAGGAAGGTGTGGGTGTTGGATTAGGATGAGAATATTGGGATGTGGGATTAAGGTAGAGGTATTGGGATTATTGATGATGAGGAGGACAAGAGGATGTGGATGTTGGATAGGATAGAGTTTGAAAGGGAGGACATGATGAATATGTCGACGGTGAGGATGTTGGATATCCCTTGTCAAGGGTAGCATAAGGACCGTTATTAGATGTGAATGAAGGTATGGTGGGATAGTTCGAAGAAGTAGTGGGATTTTGGAAGTCGGATGGAGAGAGCTTGCTAGCAACGATAGCATCAAGGGGATCTATATAACAATCTTCATGATCAACAAGATTTTCGTTATCGTCATCAACGGAGTTAGGATTCCCCTTGACTACTATTATTGGTCATGTGAGAGGGGGATAAGGATTCATGATGGATACAAATTAGTAGGAAAGAATAGATGATGGATAAAGAACTAGGATGGATTGAAAGTTGATATGGGGATTAGATAAAAGCTCAGATTGGGATTGAATAAAAGCTCAGATTAGGATGATGGGATTAACGCTCAGATTAGAATTGGATTGGAGCTTAGATTGGGATTGGATTAGAGGATATGATAGGATTGATTTGAAACCAAGATCATGGGTTTTAACTAGAGGACGTAAGGTGTTGACAATCAGATTTTTGTCAAATTTGGCAGTTTTCAAAAATTGTCAAATTTTGCCATTTTAGGAAACTTCATAGGAATACGTTTGAAAGTCCAAGTTTTTTTCCAAAAAATACCCAATACTAAGATAGGATGAATTGGCCACTAACATACCAAATCTGAGATATTGATTCGGAGTTATTAACAAAAATGTTTTTTCAAAAACTGGAAAAAAACACTAAATTATGATTTTGAGGGTCAAGATGAAACTTTGGGGGTTCAAAAATGTGCCAAAAAGGGGTCTAACCTATCTTATATAGGTTGGGAATCCACATGCCAGCTCATAACACAACCACCCATAAAATTTCAGTCAAAACCTACATCCGAGTCAAAAGTTATGGCCTCTGGAAGTTTTTGCATAAAAGTCAAAACCTTCAAAATTTATAATTGGAATGGATGATTTGATGACTTATCAATTTGATGATTTGGATGAGGATTGGTGGATAGATCAATTTGATGATGTAGATGAGGATTGAATTGATTGAATTTGTTTGGATCAATTGATGATGTATCAATTTGATGATTTGGATTGGATTGGATTTGATTGGATGATGGGATTTTGATTAGATTTGGATGATGCTAGATTTGGATAGATGAATGTTTAGGATGATCAAATGGTCAAACGAAGACTTGGGGTGGTTAAACGAAGGTTTGGAATGGTCAAATGGATGAAACTTTCTGTTCAACGGGGTGTATCCACACTTCTGCAGTAAAAACTATCAGAAACGTTGGATTGTAGGGGCGTATTTGCACTTCTGCAGTAAAAACTATCAGAAATGTTGGATCGCAGGGGCATATCTGCACTTCTGCAGTGGAAAATGTTGAAACAGCGGGGCAAGTTCACCCCTCTGCAGTGGAAAATGTTGAAACAGGGGGGCAAGTTCGCCCCTCTGCAGTTGAAAATGCTGAAATAGGGGGGCAAGTTCGCCCCTCTGTAGTGGAAAATGGTGAAACAAGGGGGCGAACTTGCCCCTCTGCAGTGGAAAATGCTGAAACAAGGGGGCAAGTTTGCCCCTCTACAGAAAAATAGCAACTTGGTTTGGATGAAGGATTTTGGCAAGGACTCTAAATGATTCAATGACAGTTTGACTTATCAAAATTTACTGGTTTTTCACAGAAAGACACTTTGAACAAGCACAATCCTATGATTAGTGTTAAGGGGTATGGCCAACAAAGGTCTTACTCTAGGATGAACAAAGTTTCTAGGGAGTTCTTGATATACACTCAGTACGTGAGGCACAAACCATGAGCACCAGTCTGTCACAAGCGTGAGTTGGGAACCCCAGTGAGATACTAAAAGGCTCGGACCAACTCTTCACGTCTATCTAGGTATCACCCTAGCTTCGACGCTCCACCAATTACGACGCAATTGGATTGGGGTACAACTTTGGCTCTCCCCCCTTTATATACCCCATCGGTATGCATGGTTGGGATCATCCCTTGGGGTGATGAAATCCCCAAGCATGTCCCTCTAAGAAGCAGACACTAATCATTTTCAACTACCCCCCGGATTCACACAAAGTGCAAGGGGAAGGTGAAAACAAACTAATGCCCCCTTAGGGTAAAACAAATAAAACAGACACAACAAACAACAAATGTTACTTTCCCCTACTTATACTAAGTAAATAGATAAAGTAGTAAGGAAAGACTTCAAAAATCAGAATAAAACAAAGGCCCTGCAAGTAAATGTTAATTGTTTTATCTCCTTTTTCTTTGTGATTTTCAGCAAAACACTCAAGATATCAGCAAAAAATCTGACTTCACCGACCAACAAACAGGGTTAGAGGATTAGAGCACAAAATAGCAAAAGAAAGGGACAAAAACGAAGCTGAAATGCACTTTTTACCTTCCCGAATGTGCTATTTAGGGAAAATCTACCCCTTTGTAGTGAAAAACACTGAATCGGGTGGGCAAATCTGCCCCTCTGTAGAAAATAGTTAGCAAAAACATTGGATCATGAGGGCGTATCCGCACCTCTGTAGAAAATAGTTTGGAAAAACATTGGACTGCGGGGGCGTATCCTCACTTCTGCAGAGAACAGTTAGGAAAAACGTTGAGCTGCGGGGGCGTATCTGCACTTCTACAGAAAAACAGTTAGCAAAACGTTGGATTGTAGGGGCGTATCCACACTTTTTTAGAAAAATAGTTAGCAAAACGTTGGATTGCAAGGGCGTATTCGCACTTCTGCAGAAAAATTGGTAGAAACGTCGGATCATGAGGGCGTATCCACACTTCTGCAGTGAAAAACTGGTAGAAACGTCGAATCGTGAGGGCGTATCCGCACTTCTGTAGTAAAAACTGGTAGAAACGTTAGATCGTGAGGGCATATCTACACTTCTACAATGAAAAATTAGCAGAAATGTCAGATCGTGAGGGCGTATCCGCCCCTCTGCAGTGCCCAGGAGGGAAAATCTGCCCCTCTGCGACCTAAACCTACAAACAAGCTAAACAACAAAAAACGTAAAAGAAAGAGACCCCTTTGTGGGTCCCACCAGGCATGCCAGAAATGTGATCCTAATAAAACATCAAGTCCTAATGTGAGATGCTCGATAAAAACTAATAATGCAACAAGAGGAAATAACAAGATAAAAGGGCACCTCAATAATTAGCCTAAGAAAATGGATAACATGGAAGTAAGATAAAAACAAATTGAATGTTGTTTGTTATACCTTCTATGCTACTCTTTCCTTGGTTGGCCCTTGATCTTGAAGAGTTGTGTGCTCCTTGGATGACAAGCTATGTTGAATATGCAAAATCATATGCAAAGTGGATGAGGATGTGATGATTATGAGATGAGAGTTCAAATGACAAATTGACAAGGATTTGGTAGCAAAAGACTTGATCCCCCAAAAAGAGAAATGAAGGGGTATTTATAGGATAATTGAAATTCTCTAAAGAATTCAATGGTTGAGATTGATCCAACAAGATCAAGATGAAGGGCTATGGTGAATTGAGGACTCACAAGCCCTCACATCTTGACATGTGGAATGTGAGATGTCTTAGGGTGGAGTGATGTGGAAATGAGGTAGAAGGGAAGTACATAAGGTGGATCTTGGGGGATGAGAAGATTCCTTGGAGGAATAAAAGTGAATTAAAAATTCACAATGATTGGAAGAATCCAGTGGATAAGAGAGGGTCTCCAAAAAGTTGGAGATTTATCACATGTGGGTGATGTGACAAGTCCAAGGTTCTAGTAGTCCTTGGCACATGTAAAGTGACAAGTCAAGCCTTCTAGAACTTTGCATGGGGATGGGGAAGACCTTGGAAAGACAAAAGTGAATTAAAAATTCACATGGGGAAGAGAGGAGCCTTAGATAAATAAATGTGAATTAAAAATTCAAATGGGAAAGAGAGTCAAGGACAAGAAAGGCAAGTGGAAAGGTTGACCATAAAAGGTAAGCCAAATGTGGTTAATGACTTTGATTAAGGTTGTGCAAACATAGGATTAGGATAATTAATGAGAGATTAGAGGCAAGTGGGAGATTATGGAGGATGTGACACTTAATCAAGATTAAGTGGCACACATCCTAATCACAGATTAATTAATTTAATCTAGATTAAAAGAGGGTTTTGGAGAATGTGACAAAGAGAGAGAAAAAAGGGAATTAAAATTTGATTTTAATCCAAAGGGGTTAAAAGACTAAATTAAATAATTTTTCATATTTATTTAATTTAAAGAAGAAAAGGGATAAGGTAAAGTATTTAATTTATTTAATTATATACTTTAAGAACCTTAGGAAAAAAATGAAATAATGATTAAATAAATTATTTAATCACTATTAATGAAATAGATGAACAGAGTAGATGATTTTGATCATATGAAAGTGATCAAATTTAGATGTCTACAAGAATCAAGTGTTATATTTCTTATTCTTGGAGGTCTTGTATGTTTTAAATGATGTGGATTCAAATTTAACGACTTTTAATCTCAAAACCTTTAAATTTTTGTGTCATTCATGGATGCATGTACACGAAGCCAGTTTTAGTCATAGGTCATAGATTGTGAAACTGGTTTATTCTTTTTTTTTAGGTTGTGAAAACACCATTTCCTTCATAGAAGATAGATGATCAGGCCTTTTTATGAAATACTGATGTGGTTAGATTGCCCAATTTGAGTTGTGAAAACAAATTTTATGATTAGTAGTTGTGAATCAGTCTACTCATCATTTACATTTAGGTGCATCACCATTCATTTTAAGTTCAATTTTGCATTAGATTAAATATTTTTTCCTTATCCCATCAAATTTTTAAGTCCATAATCAGATAATCATATAGGAACCAACCTAGAATCTGGAGGTCTATATTCACCATAGGAATACCCACAACCTGAAGATAGTTCCCATGTTTCAACAGATTGTCGGATTTAACCATTCAAGCATTTAGGTGCAATCTTTTTGATAACAAGAACATTACCAAAAAATATGCAAGAATATAGGATGGATAGTTGAGTCTAGGATTATGAATTCATATTTTACAAGTAGCTTAAATTTTTTGCGATAATTGTAGCATTTTGGCATCAATTAGTGGAAGATTCAAGACATATTTTCTCTTGTGAAATGACTTATGAATTAGCAATGAAATGTTTAAGGATTATTTTATTCGGTCTCTGATTTTTGTGATCACATGTGTGTTTGAATTATATGCTTCAATTCAAAGAGTTGATTAAATGATTTTAATGTGATCACTAGTTCATATGTTGTGATATAGGATTTGTAAGAATTATCTGTGTGAGTCCTTTGGGTTGTGGATTTGTAATGCAAGCCCATGATAACTTGTCAATGTGAATGTTATATTTGTTGTGTTACTGTTATTTGAAAATTTGACCCCATCACCCTATGATAAAGCATTATTCTATGTATTATTCTAAATTTATTGTACTTGGTCAATCGAATTGTGTCAAAGAACAACTCATTTGAATTAAATTACATTTACAATGATGATGGTTATTGTGGTAGTCAATTATTTTTCCCATTCTCTGCTTCAAGTCATTGGGAGTAAAGGATTTTCCAAATTCTTGCTAATTGTTGTACTCTAAGTCCTAACATGAGAATATATTTGTTAAATTTATAATGTATCTGAATGTATCCTAAGTTAGTGTTATAAATACATTATGGGATTACCCTCCTAGGTTTTGTAGAGCCCGAAGTGCAGGAGGAAAGTTAAATTTCTTTCTCTCATTTGTTGGCCAACCCTTGCAGACTGTTGATCATTGGAAGTGGAAAATCCATAGGCTATCTATAGGATCTGGTTGGATTTTAAAAAGAGCCAATAGATTCCTCTTCTATTGAGGTGAAGATGGGTGTTATGGGCTTGGTAGGAAGCTCCCTTTTTTGGTTTTCTTAGTTGTTGTCCCTTTTGAGGTGGGAGCTACTCCTATTAAGGTGGAGTTTGTGGCTGCTAGAGTTCTCTAGGTTTGGTGGAAAATGGTGTTCATGCAATCCTCTCCAATAGAGGGGATCTCTCTCCTCTAGATATGGAAAATGAGTTGGCTTCTTGGATTGACAAGTGTTTTAAGAGGATTTTTTCTTCCTCCTCATTTTTTCCTTGTATTTCTCTTATTGGGGTAGAAAATTTGGTTGGATTTATTTTTTTGAATGGGAACTCTTGTTTCCCTCTTCTTAGTGGCTCAGTGTTGTTACCGAGCAGATGGTTTGTTGTAGCCTAGCTGCATTTTTCCCTGACTATTTGAGGTGGTTTCTGTTAGTTTCTTGGGTTCAAGGTCCCTGTTAAAAATTGGTTTTAGAGGGTTTTAGGTTCCCTTAAAAACCTATTTTTTGTAGCAAGGGTAGTGTTGTGAAATTTTTGGGTGGTTTTTGTTGTTGGGTTGTTGATTGTTTATGTTTTATTTGTTTGAAACTTTTTATTGACAGTGTTTTGGGTCCTTTCAAAACCTACTTGTAAAGGGATTCAGGTCCCTTCAAAGCCTATTTTTCCCATAGTAAAAAACATGAATTTTCCTGGAAATTTTATGATAGCTTCTAGATCTAACCAACCAAAATTTCTAGGTTAAATTGATATGCATAAATAATTCAACATATTATGTAAAGGGCTAAACTAGTTAGCTCAAAGAGACATTCTAATGAAAGGAGTAAATAAAAAATACATAAAATGAAGTATATGATATTGAAATTCTAGAACATATTGGTTGCATCACCACTCCTCATTATTATAGATATAACTATGGAGATTCCAGTATCCTCAAGATTGAAACTGATAAATAATATTTATAGCTGATAAATAATATTTATAGCCGATAAATAATATTTATAGCTGATAAATATTGTCAAATGACCCCATTTCAATTGGGTTATAACTTGTGCTACAAGACCCTCTAATTAAATATGATAGTTCTTCTATTATATCAGATCCCAACATATCAATATTGGTTATGCATTCATACAAGATATGGTTTCCACTATCATCATCAATAACTAATTAGAGTGGAATCTTATTTTGTTTCAAGATTAACTTATGATAAGTACCAAGTAGATTGGAACATCCATTATAAATTTCATATTTGTGCCAAATGAAAGTCATTAACATGGAATGATGTAAACATCAATATTGATCCCGAATCATGGGTCTCATCTCCTAACACTAGTTTTAGTGGAAGTTATCATGGTTATATTAATTATCATCCAACATAACTTTATTGTATAAGGACTGTCATTGTCAACCATCATTTTGGCACAATATACCTCCTTTTTCTATAGCCAATTTACTTGGTAATGTTGGTATGATTCCTTTCTAAATACGTACTTTTCAAGTCATTTTGGATCTATAAATAAGTTCTTGTCAAGCGTAGTTGGCATCATTTAGGTTGTATTGTCTTGGAGTCTTAGGACTTATATTCTACAAATATTTGAGTATGCTTAAACTCTTACACCTAGTGCAATCTTGAGTATAAAAAATAATAATTGTAAATAGTTTAATATATTGTATCCTATAATATTTATTTTAGTAATATATAGAAGATATAACCATTCAGTCATTAGCCTCTACCATTGTTTATGTCCACTTCTTCCTAGCTATGTGACCTCTGATTTTAAATGCTATAAAATCCAAATGAGGCCATTTTGGGATCATTCAGGTAGTGATGCCTTAGAGTATTAGGAGTTATAGTATGTAAATATTTGAGTACACTTTACTATTGTGCCTAGTGTGATATTGAGTATAAGAAAGAATAATTATAAATATTTTTATATATTGTATCTTGTAATATTTCTTTTAGTAATATAAAGAAGTTGTAATCATTCAACCATTAGCCTCCACCATAGTTTTTTCCCATTTCCACCTACCTTTGCGACCTTTGAGTTTAAATGGTATGAGAGACAATTAGATCACAAAGATATTGATGTCTCCTTAATAGATGAGCCATCAAAAATATAAATCATTAGTAATATTTTTTGAGTTATAGTTTGGTATAGAAAACTATTTATCACTACCAAGTTTCTCAGGCTTTGAGTTAATATTGAGCCCTTTTTATCATTTATTTTAGTTATTATTGTTCTTTTTTTCTATTGAAACTTGTTATTATCCTTTTGTGGATTGATTAACGCTCTCTTATAAAAGCCTTATAAGTTATCCCAAAGCTTGGTTCATAACTCATCTAAAAATGGTTGAATTTCAAAAACTTGTTGGTTCTATTGATAGAGTTGAAAGAATCAATGAAGCTAGTATGGAAGCATTTTATGAGCTTCCTCAAATATAGCCTATAAAAGATGATATAAAAGTTGAAGAGGTTTCAAAGATTAACACATCTAAATAAATTATTATAGGATCTATAAGTAGCTATAAACCGCCTGCATTAAAAGTAGAAAGTGTATTTAAGAAGAGTGCTTTACATCCTAATACTTTAAAGAATTTAATCTCTAGATCAAGCTTTAAGTATTTTGTGACTCCTAGAATAAAGTTTGTTGATTTAACCTTAGAATATGATCCTTCTCAAACTTTCCAAACCAAAATGTATATTTTCTTCGTAGAGAAGAATTATTATCTATATAGGATCACGTGTGCCTTAAATATCCAACATGTTACATATTTAGCTTTATGTAATATAAGAGAAATCCAGTATAACATGCTTATCATTTATCAATTTTATCTAGGTTATCTAATTTTTTTTAATCTTTTTTACCTTTTATCCTAACCTCATTGTAGCTGCTAGAGACCATGGGTTTTTAGAAGTAAAACATGGGTCTTTAGATTTTTGGGGAATATTCTCTTCCCTTTATGGTTTTCTCTATGCCAAAACCTTTAATGGTGAAATTCAAATCCAAAAGGGGCATATAGATACTATTAATATTCCTTTAGGATGGAAACTTAATTGGATGTGAAATATAGCACCCAAATTGTTAGAAGTACAAGGATAGTTCTATTAGATGCATAGGAAAACTAAGGGGGTGTGAATCATTTGTATACTTTAAAACATTTGATCCTTTAATATCTTTTCAAACCCTTATCAACCATTAAACCCTTATCATGCATTAACAAAATGTAAACATGTGAAACAGTAATGTAAACACATCCAAACACATAAGAACACTAGATTTATGTGGAAAACCCAAAAAGGTAAAAACCATGGTGAGGATTAGCTCACATATATATGAATTGCAACACCGTATACAATTAGTCTCACTATCTAAAAAATGAAGAAAGGCTCATTTCCAGAAGGACTCATTATCCAAAAGAAAGAAGAATAGAAGAAAGGGGTGTCTCATTGCCAAATATGAACTTCTAATAATGCATCTTACTTATTTCAAAGGTATAGTTCCATTGAAGCACATACAACTCACTTAACATAATGAAATATAGACACATTTTTCTCACTGCATCCAAAAGTCATAGGCATTAAGGCTCGCACTCATATCACCACACTTGATCAAATTCACATCTTTCACACATCACACAATTCACACTTGATCCACACAAAAACTCACCTTATATTTATACCATTTGCAACCTAAAACAATCTCGATTAGGTCAGCCTCAAGGAAACATATGCACCTCAAATGTGCAACACCAAACACTTATGTGGTGTAAAGAAGTGAAGGTAGACCATTCCATGGGTTAAATAAGACCCAAATCTATATTGACACACTTCTCAATGCTTCCATAAATTAAAAAAATCCTTCACAATTAGTGTTAGCATGCTAGGTTGGCCAAATCTACACATGACACCAAACATGCCTCCCTAGGTCTGAAAACATCTCACAAACCACACAAAAACACTCCACAACATCCAATAATATTCCATGTTATAAAAAAATTCACCACTAATGTACTACAACCACATGAAACTAAAGAACACTTTCATTTTGTGCAACCAAACACACTGACACAAACATACAACACAATAACCAACCTTCTGGAACACCTTAGGACCTAAAACCTCAAGGGAAGATATATACAGACAATATAAGAATGTTCCTAGATCCACAAGAAAATAACCTTCACTATGGAGAAATGCAAAGCAATCTCATTTATTCTAGACATATTGTTTAACAGACAGACATACTGTCAAACAAAACTTTCATTTATGTATGGTCCAAAACTTAAAACTCTAGATATAAGACCTCTAAACACCTCTAACCATCACATTCAAACCACACAATAATATCTTCAACCATGAAGAAATGCAGAGCAAAACACTGAACACACCTCTATCACACTCAACTCTGCTTTATTCAAATTTTATCAAAATCACTTGGAAACCAAGTGAACCAGCTACATTAGAAATACTAATAACAACTTTGCAACACATCTACAACATTTTCAACACTTCTCATCAACTAAAAAACATCCATACTACTAACAATTTGATCATCACTAGTAGGCTCCAACAATCTCCCCCAACACAAGTCAAGCTTCCAACAATCTTTGAAACTATATTGAAGTGTGGCATCAATGAAAAAACACCGGTAACATTATGTTGAAATAAATGAAAACACCAAAAAAAAATCCAAACTTCCAACTACCTCCCCCTTTTTCATTGATGACAACACCAACTTTGTAAAAAACCATCAATAATAAAAGCAACCAACAACAACTTTGCAACAAGCAGTAATCCCCTTGACTAGGAAAACTCTTACTCTTCACACTCTCTCTTCATATACTTCTCCCCTTATCTAAGAATTTATCTAGATCAAACTTTCTCCTACAACACCAACTCTCTCTCCCTCTTTATATTTTAGACAACACTCTCCCTTATGCTCTTCTGCACTTATGGTTTTCAACCACTCTAACTCTCTCCCCCTTTGACATCAATGTCAAAGGGAAATACTATTTTTCTCTCACCTTTGACAAAAATAGAAAAAAAAACATCTAATAGAAACTTCTCTCACTCCACTGCTCTTACTCATTTGTACACTCCATCTGCATTTCCCTTTGACAATAGTTCAAAGCGCAACACCTGAAAACAACTCAATTTCTTGCAATATCTTTTCTACACTCTCCCCTTAGGGGCACAAAATATGTTCCATATAATTACAACACCAACCAAAAATACCACTACCTACTCCCCCTGATATTTATCCTTCAACATCAATTCAAGACCAAGAATGTATCTTGAAATGCTTCTAGGTCAGATTCACACACTTATGCATCTTAATAGAAAGGAGGGGCAATAACCCCTAACTTCTGCCAGAGATAATCAAAAGTATCTTTTGGAAGAGCCTTTGTGAAAATATTTGCAGCCTGATCCAATTAGTAGGCACATACTCCAACCTCACCTCATTCTCTACAACTTTCTCTCTTAAAAAGTGATATTAGATTGATATATTTTTTATTGTTGAATGCATTACTAGATTCTTTAAAATATTGATTACAGTTGTATTGTAACATAAGATAGAAATAGGTTCATCATATGATACTTGAATATCCTTCAAATTTTGCTTCATCCATAACACCTATGTATAGCATGATGGTGCAACAATATATTCTGCCTCTATAGTAGATAATGACACTAAATCATGCTTCTTACTTAACCATAAAACTAACCCACTTCCAAGAAAGAAAGAACCACCACTTGTACTTATTATTTCATCTATACCTCTAGCCCAATTCACATATATATATATGCACTCAAAGAGAAATTAGTATCATTTGGATACCAAAAACCATCATCCAGAGTGCCCTTCAAATATCTAAATATCCTCTTTACTACTGCAACATGAGATTCTCTGGGATATTTTTGAAATATAACCACAAGACAAACTAAATGCATGCTATCTGGTCTAATATCAGTTAGGTATACTAGTCCACCAATCATTGATATATTCTTTCTCTAATATATCTTAGGAGATTCATCATTCTTTCTCATTTTATAACTAGTAACCATAGGAGTACATACTAGTTTATAATCCTCCATCCCAAACTTCTTCAACATTTTCTTAACATACTTTGACTATGAAATAAATATGCCTTTATTTTATTGATTTATTTTAAAACCAAGGAGGAAATTCATCTCCCAACTCATTGGCATATCAAACTCTTTTTTCATTTCCTTTGCAAACCTCTTGTACATTCCTTCATTTCTTCCAAAGATTATGTAATCAACATATTGTTGGAAGCAAGATACACTGAGAGTGGGGGATGAATCAGTGTTGTGCAGAAGTTAACTTTATTAATCTTTATCTTCAAAGCATTAGTATCATTCAACCATAATGCATAAACATGAAGCAAATAAACTCAACACCATAACACAAGGATTTTTACATGGAAACCCTATTAGGGTAAAAACCATGGTGGATGGCCAATCCACAATATGATCTAAGTATACTCAAATGAAGTTTACAATATTGGGAATGCACTTGCATTCAGGCACATTGCCTAGAGAACACTACTCAAAATAGAAAGGCTCACTTCCTTAAAAAATGTTTACATTAAATCCATCTAAGAGATTGAACTGAGATATTAGCATCTACATATGCTTGATTACAGTTTTGGTTAGGCTCAACAATCGATCTTTTGTCCTTCTGACTAATTCTGCACTTCTACTCTTCTCTGTTGAAACTCACATCACAAAATCCTTAATGCACAAGTGAAACTATGCATAATCGCTCTTCTACTCTTTTGATATTCATAATTTTCATCAATATACCTTCTTCCTCTCTCAAAATGACATGATCAAACACTTAAATATATCCGTGATCAAGGATTTAATCGCAATAGGTTGGCATTTAATAGAACATAAAAATAATTACAACTATCAGCTCAAAACATGAGTAATATATAATGTGTATCCACAACAGTTAGCCACAACTTAGCTAGGACCCAAACAAAGATGCTCAAACACAAACATACTTGAATAATCACTTCCCAAACATCCGCAACATGTTATATCCATGAAGTCAACTTCCATGCACTAATAAATAGAGAATTACTCAACCGGATCTTCAAACTCGCACACGGATCGATATGAGCCATTAAAAATCAATAAAAAATAGAGATCATACACCAAAAAATATTCCCCAAGATGCACAACACAAGATAATAACAAAAAAAATTCATATGGATCGATGAACACTGAACTGTCGGATGCTCTGTTCTTCCTTGACTGTCTTCAATCTGACTACCGGTATGATCAAATGATGAATTGTGTATCCAATAATTGATTAGGGTTGCCATCAATGACAACACCAAATGATATCAGTAGTGCCTCTTGCCAAAAATCCCCCCCCTTTGGCATTGATGGCAACACTTAGTGAAAAATGACTAAGTGTCGGATCAGTACCAAGATGAATTGCATTGCCATCTTCAAAATTTCAAAAATACAATTCTCCCCCTGGGATGTTTATGCATTTTTCACTCTACTACTCTCCCCATTTGACATCAATGGCAAAGGCAAGAATCCACATACCGAAAATCAAACAAAACTATTATAAGAAGACTGCATATATACAAGGATGCTTCCTTAACTTACATAAGCTGGAAAATAACTGCAAAATCCTTCTTCAACTAGATCAAATTTGTGTCCCAAACCATTTTGAGGCTCTCCAGAATTGTTATGTGACCACAGAATAGGTAGGATTGTGTCTTTGTAGACTCCAAGTTTGTTGGATCACTAACTACCATAGTATCTTCACCTTCCTATAGTGCACTTGACATTATCTCCATTTTCGGACCAATTAGGCCTCTTAGTTCACATGCTTTCTCCACATTTATGTCACTTTTGTAGGAGTTGAGAAAATACAACACCACAAACCCCGAAGATCACCTGCATGCAAATAACCTATCACAAAAGAAGAGATGGAGACAAACAAGCAAAGGTTCTCTGAAAACTGAAAATGTATATATCAGAGAGAATGAGAGAATGAATTGATATGAAATACAATGGGATCAATCCTTATAAAAAGGAGATCATGCAAACCCTAATAAAACCCTAATAGGAAAAACCCTAATAGAAGCCCTAATAGGATAACATTTAATAATTAATATAATTATTAAATGTCACTTTATGCAAACTAACATGAAATCTTAAGGGAATAAAGGTAACTTAATCAACATAATTAAGTTAAGACCTTTACTCTAACACCCCCCCTTAAGATGAGCAACAGTGCTGCTACAAACGAATGTAGAAAAGCAAAGGTAACTACAATGCAAGAAGGCAAACATGGGTCCCGACAACTAGGCCAAATCAGGTACCCAAATACAACCAAATCTCTGTAAAGAGGAGAAATAGAGAAAACCTCATGAGAAAAAGCTCTACTCCAAAAAGAGAAGAAGAAAGCCAAGAAGAGGCATCATTGAAGCAGAAGAAGCTGTAAACAACTGTCGAAAGATGACTGCTATGGTGTTGAAGAACCTTCATTGAAGATAGGATGATCAGGAACAAGAAGACAACAATCTGCATAAGTGCCCATATGACACTACTCGAATCAGATGGAAAACAAATGTAAACACCTGGAACAAAGATACAGATGGCTCAAAAACCAATAGTCTGAAACACTGATCAACTGAGAATGGAAGATTCTTTCCAAGGTGAAACCAAGGAAGAATTAGCATGAACAATATAATAACACCCCCATAATGCTGAACTGGGAGAGCCTGACAAATCCACTGAAATGATGTGAAACACCCTGTAGTACATGAAGAAGAAGAAACATCTGAAAGTGCACAAGATACCACCTGCAACTGAAAAAGTGGTGTGCAAAAATAAAGCACACATGCATGAGGCTGGAATGATATGGATCCATGGTCGTCGTGGAGGGACACTCACCGGACAAAGGTGTGATGGCAAACAAAGGCAAACTACACAACCCCCCATGGTATGGATTCAATGTCGTCATGGAGGGATACTCACCAGACAAAGATGTGATGGAAAAATAAAAGCAAACTACACAACCCCTCATGACACTTTATAATAATAGTGTGAGTACAAAATATGGCACAACCTTATGTGCAAAATCCCCAAAAGATGCATGTACAATAGTGTGGCACTTTATCTCAGTGCGTTTACATAAAAGATAGTTTACAAATGATGCTCAAAATGTCCAAAAAAGATAAGATGCTGGAAATACATGAAGAACAGCAAAAACAAAGCATACTATGCGAACAAAAAGTTTCCAAGAGCAAATATGTCCAAGTAATCCACCAGAGTGTGAAAACACAAATAACTGAATAAAATATACTTGGAGTGAAATCTGAAAAAATGGCATGGATGAAACTAAAGAGCTCTGAAATACAGTTCCAACACCACCGAGATTGCAAAAAACGGAGAAACTGATCAAAAGTTATGAGCTTGAGACTAAAAATATCCCCTTTGTCTTCAACTGGTTGTAGAATGTACCAACAGAAAAAATATGTGATGAGACCCATACCATTGGAAAGATGAGAAAACCAACTTTCCGACGATATCTCGTTTGCTAAAAAACCATATCGTATGCCCAAATTACGACCTCCAGAATAAATCAGCTCCAAAGAGGAAAAAAACCAGTGCTGGGATAAATTTGACAGTCATATGGCCGTCACATCAAAATGACTGGGTTAAATTTGATGGCCAAACGACCGTCACCATAAAAGTGCAATTGGGCTATTTTTCTAAAAAATGGTTTTTTTAAATAAAAAAATTACAGAGATTTTTTTTTGAATTTAAAAAAAAAAAATTTGTGGTGGGGGAGGCACGTGGGCCCACCCCCACCGCAGCGCATGTGGGCGCGGACTACTTGCGCAGGGGACTGTGCAGGTACCGGCCTGCATAGGTCTGTGCAGGTACAGACCTGTGCAGGTACTTGCCTGCGTGTGGTGCGGCCTAACCAAGCCGTTAAAAGGCTTAAAAAAATGCTTTTTTTCAATGATTTTTTTTAATAAAAAAAATCAAAAAATTTACATAAAAAACATTGCGAAGTTTATTTGAGCAAGAAAAAATATTTTTTTTTGGACGAAAAAAAAGGCGGAATTTTTTTTTCCGAAATTTTCTCTTACCAGGCAGGGGATGGTCGTACGGTCGTATTGCAAAAAAATTTTGCTTCAAATTTTGACTTTGTCCAAAATGAACGAATGAACAGACAATTTAGGGGTTTTTGACCGCTGTGGATACAATGGCGAAGTCCGTTTGAGCTGAAAATGCTTCAAAATTGCAGGTATGCCCTAGATCAAGAAAATAAACCCCAAACCCTTGAAGCTCCAAAAATCTTCAAAACAAGAACAGGAAGCTGTAGGTGTGGAGCTCTAATACCATGTAGGAATTGAGAAAATACAACAACACAAACCCCGAAGATCACCTGCATGCAAATAACCTGCCACAAAAGAAGAGATGGAGACAAACAAGCAAGGGTTCTCTGAAAACTGAAAATGTATATATTAGAGAGAATGAGAGAATGAATTGATATGAAATACAATGGGATCAATCCTTATAAAAAAGAGATCATGCAAACCCTAATAAAACCCTAATAGGAAAAACCCTAATAGAAACCCTAATAGGATAACATTTAATAATTAATATAATTATTAAATGTCACTTTATGCAAACTAACGTGAAATCTTAAGAAGGGAATAAAGGTAACTTAATCAACATAATTAAGTTAAGACCTTTACTCTAACAACTTTCATGCTTTAAACTCCTTATTTGTCAAGTAGAGATATCACCTCACCTTCTTTCTTTGCAACACCATCAACTAAAGGATCAAAAGCTTCAAAAATAGTACTTAACTATTTTTCTAGATCCTTAACCTTCTTTTCATTTGCCTCAGTAAATTTTGACAAAGTCAAATAGGACTTATAAATTTTTCCACCTTCAGATAGAGAATTTTGTACATTTTTCACACATGTGGCTAAAAGAATTTTATCCTTAGCAATCATTTCTTTCAACCCATTGAACATTTTGGCATCAAATTATTTCTAAACTTTGACCATAGATGACTTCTCAAGTGGCTCGAAATGAGTACTTATAGAGTTGATAGTATTTTTCAGTTCACCAGAGGAGGAACCAGAGGGATCTCTAACTTTTGCAGGCATTATCTTCTCTAGAACTCCAGATGCAAGGCTTAAGAGTTCACTGTCCTTAATGTGGGACCTCAATAATTCTTCTCTAGCTTTTTCCTGGGCGAATGATGCTATCTTCATTTTCTGAATTGGAGTCAAGGTAGATAGGTCAATAGGACCTTCAATTAATTTTGGATCAATTTCTTCCTATTGTTCTATCATAAACTTCTTCACTGCCTCTACAATGTCTCTTGCTTCCACTTGAACTTCCTTCACCTCAACTTTCTCAACTATTGTTTCTTTAGCTGAAGGTTCTTGCTTTACTTCTAGAATTTTAATTTCTCCACCCTTCTCAATAGATACAAATTCAGGAATCTCAATCTCCATAGGTATTTCAGTATTGTCCATGTCAGGAGAAATTTGTGAGTCCTCAGTTGTATCAAGTTTTTCTTCTTCCGCTTCTCTTTCCGGACCAGATGGGACATCTTCAACATGTGTTTCCTCAATAACAACATCAATTATGTCATTTAATAGAATCTCTCTCAAGATTTTTTCAGTTTCTTTTGT
Source organism: Sequoiadendron giganteum (assembly GCA_007115665.2). Taxonomy (NCBI): domain Eukaryota; kingdom Viridiplantae; phylum Streptophyta; class Pinopsida; order Cupressales; family Cupressaceae; genus Sequoiadendron; species Sequoiadendron giganteum. Next base: position 618,337,844 of record CM021104.1, read on the forward strand.
AACCTCATCAATCACACCAATCATGAGCTTATTCACTCTTGTATTTCTCTTGAATTCCCTTTTGGCTTTATTCAAGAGTACCTGCATATCTTCCATAGACATTATCAGACACAATTTTGCAAGGATTATTTCTCTCATTCATTCTTCTTCTATTCTAGCATTGACTCTCCTCATTTCCAAAATCTCATATAAGCTTTGAGGTAGACTAGGTATTATTTCAATAAGAACTTTATTAAAAATATTCAAATATTTGATTGTTTCCTCCTCAAGAGTTCTTTGACTAGATACATCAAAAGTTCCATACCATTTACAAAGCAGTTTAATATTTCCATCTTTAACTAAAGCTTTTTCAACTTCTTCCACTGACATACCTGGTTTGTCATCTTTTTCTTTCTTCTTGGATTTAATTTCTTCACCGAAATATTTCTCTTTGGAAACTATGGCTGATTTAGCACCTTGTTGCTTTATTTCTTTAACTCCTTCATTTGATTTTATCTCTTCATCTTTAGAGACTGTTACATATACTATTTTTGTTTTATCTTTCTTCGTTTTTCCATCCTTACCGAATGTCTTCATAGGAATTGGCTTTGCTGTAGGAGTGGATGGGGCTGTAGAGATCATTGTTGACCTAGTTTTGGCAGAGGGTGATAGAAGGCTAGCTGATTCAGTTTGTGTTGCCTCTTTTTCTGCTTCAACTTCTTCTCTTTTTCTTCTAGCTTCTTTTAATTTATCTGTGGGTATGCCCATACTTTTTGCAAGGATTTATACTTCCTTTCTAACTCTTTTGGTTAACATAGGTTTCTTGAGATCATTGTGCACCTATATGTCCTTTTCTACATAGGTACCGAACCTCTCTTCTATCGGATCCAAAGGATTACTTAGTAAGTTTTGTGCATACATTTCCAGAATGTTCTCTTCAACTTCATAGCCCATAGGAATGGTCTAGACTATTCTGGGATTAGTGGCTTCCATCATGCATTGATCAATATCTACCATGAAGCAAATTGTATCCTTATACTTCTCCACAATAGAAGTGGGAATTATTTCTTTGGCCTGCATCATACTCTGAAAACTCTTGAAGTATCCCTAGATAGATGTATTCTTTGTCTTAGTGTTTGCAAATCTGTGAAAGAGATCTTTGATCTGAGCAGCTACCGGTTTATCTTTTTGCCAAAGAATCTTTCTGAATCCTAAAACCTCATTCATGAAGTAGAAAAATAGACATAATAGCAAGTTACCATATTTGAAATAATTTTTCTTGTCTTTCTTAATCTTCCCAAGATTCTCCATCAGTTAACTCCTTAGTAACTCACATAGATCATAGTTTTCATTTTCCTTTACCATCTAATAGGCTGCATAAATGGTTGCACCAGACATAGAATTGTCTCGGCTAGAATGACAAATCTTTTACCCAATAACCATAGATACAAATTTGACATCCACATCAACAATTTCATCAATTTTCATTGCTCTTCTGTCATATTTAGAACCGGTTCCATTAGTGACTATTTGATTCTTCACTAATTTCATAACACGTAATCCACCGGAGGAACTTAAGCCTATAACAACACTTATAGCCTCTTTTGTTATCTTGAAGGGTATGTTCAACCACATGAATTTTGCATGAATTCGACTCAAGATGTACTAGACCCATTCATTCTCTTCAAAGGATGAGAAATTTCACAATTTGAGTGAATGTCTTCTCTTATAGGGTTTTGAATTCTGGCTTGAGAAAGAAGTCTTCTCCAATTAAATGATTTTTATACAAATTCATTAGTTGTGAGCTTCCTAACTCTTCAATGTTCACTTGAATATATGCCCTAATATCTTTAGTATGTAAAAATTTGTGCGACACAAACGAAAATGCTCCTAACGGGTTTGTCTCAAGAGATTTGTAGGGATGCCATTTGAATTTGGGAGGAGGTATGTCCTTCACCTCAACTACCAAAGGATTATTCATTGTGACTAATTCACAAATTTGTAGGGGTTTTCTGATAAATACCTTTTCGTTGGATCAAAATTTGATTGCCGAATCACCTTCATAATTGAATTTTGCCTCAATTCACCAAAATTCGCCTTAGAGCTCTCCAAACTTCTTTTCTTCAAAATGAAAAGTGACAAATGAAAGATAGAAATGACCTTTTATCACTTACATACCTAACCCTTTTTTTCACAATAAATTTTTTTTACCCCAACTCATCCTGATACCCTGTTTTCACACACTATGAAAGATAAATCTTATGTGGACCTTCAATACTATTTACTGCTCTCTCCAATGAGTTCAACAACATCTGTAGAGAATCTATGTACTTACTACACATATCCACATCCAGTGTCAATTACTGGTTGGGGGGTTAAAATATTTTCTTGATAGCTCCCCCTAGGCCAAAGGCCTGAAACTAATTCCCAGAGGAATTACCAGAAGAAAATTATGGTGTTGGCTCATTTCCTTCAACAGAGGGATTTTTCTTCACCCATTTCTTCTACATCTATTTCTTGATCACATATGTAGTGACTTTTCCTTTTCCCTTGATATCCTTCTGCATGTTTTTCTTTTGATTTACCAGACCCTTTTTGTTCCAACATAATGTAAAAATGTGACCAAATTTGTTGCAATTATAGCACACAACATTTCTCTGTCCAGACCAGTTGTTCCACTGATTTTCTCTTTATCTGCACTGGTTAGTAATATGGCCAATTTTATTGCATGTATAGCAACTGATATTTCTATGAAGTTTCTTCATCACATTTTTGCATTCATTTGACTTATGACCAAACTCATGACAATTAAAGCACTGACCTGAGAATGATGGACCACTTGATTTCATTATGCTTCTACATTGAGTATCCATCTATCCAGATTTATTACAATTGAAACAATATCCATTAAATCTCTAAGTACTAGGTTGCCTTATGGATACCTTCCAGAGTTGGTCATTTGATTTCTTTGCCTGAATCTCCCTTGTCCAAATTTTGAACTTTCTCCTTCCTCATATCCAAGACCTCTCTTATCACCATCAGTCCTCTGAATTTTAATCAGTTCATCAAGCTTGTCTGAGCTAACTTTTAACTTCTCCTTGTACTCATTTGCAGTGGAAAATTCATTTTTGAGATCATCAATATACTTTTCAAGCACCTCCTCATTGTTTTTAGATTGTTTTAGTTCATTTTCCAATCTGTTGCATACTTCAGATTTTTCTTTTAGGGACATTGCTAGGTTCTCTTCATTCTTCTTTATATCTTCAACCTCCTTGGTCATCCTCATCATGATATGTTCCATCTCATGCTTTAGGGCAGCATTATCTCTTGTAATATTTTCACATTCTTCTCTCTTTTTCCTTTGGAGCTTAACTGAGTTGTTCATCTTCGATGCTCTTACTATCATTCCACTTAATATGATCATAGAGTTCCTTTCTCTTCTCTCTAGACTTATTGATTGTGTCTTTCAAAGACTCAATGAGTTTCTCGGCATCCATGAGGTTTGCTTTCAATTTTTGAACTTCATCCTTTGACTGATCAAGATCATCTAGGGCCACCAAAAGTTGTTGTTGAAGACTACTTGAATCCATTGAAACACTTTCCAAGATCTCCCCAAGTTGTTAGACTTCTTTCGAGGAACTAGCTCTGATACCAATTGTTGGAAACAAGCTACACTAAGAGGAGGGGTGAACCAGTGTTGTGCAAAAATTAACTTTATTAATCTTTATCTTCAAAGCATTAGTAACATTCAACCATAATGCATAAACATGAAGCAAATAAACACAACACCATAACACAAGGATTTTTTATGTGGAAACCCTATTAGGGGAAAAACCACAGTGGATGGCCAATCCACAATATGATCTGAGTATACTCAAATGAAGTTTACAATATGGAGAATGCACTTTCATTCAGACACACTACCTAGAGCACACTGCTCAAAATAGGAAGGCTCAATGCCTTAAAAAAATGTTTAGATTAAATCCATCTAAGAGATTGAACTGAGATATTAGCATCTACATATGCTTGATTACAGTTTTGATTAGGCTCAATAATTGATCTTCTATCCTTCTGACTGATTTTGTACTTCTGCTCTACTCTGCTCAAAATCGCACCACAAAATCCTTAAGGCACAATTGAAACTATGCATAATCGTTCTTTTTCTCTTTTGATATTCACAATTTGCATCAACACACCTTCTTCCTCTCTCAAAATGACATGATCAAACACTTATATATATCCGCGATCAAGGATTTAATCGCAATAGGTCAACATTTAATAGAACACAAAAATAATTACAACTATCAGCTCAAAACATGGGTAATATGTAATGTGTATCCACAACGATCAGCCACAACTTAGCTAGGACCCAAAAAAGATGCTTGAACACAAACATACTTGAATAATCACTTCCCAAACATTTGTGACATGTTATATCCATGAAGTGGGCTTCCATGCACTGATTAAGCAAAGAATTACTCAACCAGATCTTTAAACTCGTACATGGATCGATTTGAGCCACTATGAATCAATGACAGTAGAGATCATACACCAAATAACATTCCCTGATATATCCAACACAAGATAAGAATAAAAACTATTCATACAGATTGATGAAAACTCAACTGTTGGATGCTCTGTTCTTCCTTGACTGTCTTCAATCTGACTACCGGTATGATCAAATGATGAAGTGTGTATCCAATCATCGATTATATTTTTCATCAATGACAACACCAAATGATATTAGCAATTGTAGACACTCAAATTTCATTTATTGTCCTTCATATTTTCCACTCGTTCTCCTCATCTCGATTAGGTACTTTCATCCAACATGGTCATCCACACAGGATCAAGGCATCGTCAAGGCAGTCTATGGATTTGGAATCTATCAATTCTATACCTAGCTTCGGAGAGCTAGAAAAAAGTCATGAAAAAATACAAAAAAATGGAAAAATTCTTGAAAAAATACAAAAAAAAAAAGAAAAAAAGTCCTGGAAAAAAGCAAAAAAAAAATTTTAAAAAAAATCACAAAAGTCTAAAGAAAATCAAAAAAGAAAAAGAAAAGAGAAATCCCTTCATCCAACAGTGAAAACCTGGTAAACAGGCTCCCTGGATAAGTACCATGATGAAAACCTGATAAACAGGCATCATGTGTAGGTTGATCCATTCCCATCTCCTGATGATGATGATGATGATGATGAAAACTAAAATGACAACACCAAATGATATTAGCAGTTGTAGACATTAAAATTACATCTATTGTCCTTCATATTTTCCACTCGTTCTCCTAATAAGTACCATGTATTTTTTCAGGACTTTTTCAAGACTTTTTCAGGACTTGAAGAAGACACATCAACAAGTCCTAGAACTAGTCAAGTGGGTATGGCCAATTAGGTCTTAAGCTAGGATGCACGAGGTTGACTAGGGATAATTTGAAAGAAAAATCCTGCCACATAGCCGGGAGAAAGGGGTTGTATTTTTATGACATCTATTGTCCTTCATATTTTCCACTCGTTCTCCTCATCTCGATTAGGTACTTTCATCCAACATGGTCATCCACACAGGATCAAGGCATCGTCAAGGCAGTCTATGGATTTGACATCTATCAATTCTATACCTATATTTGGAGAGCTAGGAAAAAGTCCTGAAAAAATACAAAAAAATCGAAAAAGTCTTGAAAAAATACAAAAAAAAAAAGGAAAATGTCTGGAAAAAACAAAAAAAGGAAAAATTCTTGAAAGAAAATAAAAAAAAAGAAAAAGTCAAAAAAAAAAAAAGAAAAAGAAAAGAGAAATCCCTTCATCCAACGGTGAAAACCTGGTAAACAGGCTCCCTGGATAAGTACCATGATGAAAACCTGATAAACAGGCACCATGTGTAGGTTCACCAAATGTAGTTAGGGTAAAAATATTAGAGCAAAATGTATAAACAAATTATAATGAAAAACCCTAACAAGCACAATAGAGCACACACTAGCATGAAAATCAAAACAAAAAAGAAAAGTAAACCAATCTCCAAGCTAGATTTGATTGATCTCCATTGCTCTTCTCCACCTGCATGAGAATGCAAGATTTTGAAGGTTTGATTGTTGATTACTCAATTTCATAGCATAACAATGAGATGAAAGATAATAGAAGAAAATAGATAAATAAGAAGAAATTTTGGCAAAGTAATGATGCTAGAAGAAGATCCCCCAAATGACCTATGAAAGGCTTGATTTATAGGAGAAGGTTGATTTGATTCGATGGCCAAGATTAAAAGTCAAATTTGTGATATGTGTGGCTAGGATTAAAAGTTAATTTTAGTGTCTATGACGCACATTAAGTGGATTATGACATGAGGCTAAAATTAAGATGTGAGGAAATAAGTGGGATTTTATTCTCTATTTTGGAAGAAAAGATGCTTATGACGCACAATGAATGGGGGTAAAAATAGGATGTGAGTGAGAATCTCATAATTTAAATAATAAAATTATTTGAATTATGTGTGCATGTGAAGAGTTGTAGTCATGTGACACATGTTGCAATGTGGTAAAAGTGAGAGATTAATTCAAATATTTAATTTCAATTATTTTGAGACATGTGAAGGGGAATTAATTAAGTAAATTATATTTATTTAATTAATTGGGAAGGTGATTAAGTGGAATAAATGAGATAAGTGGGATAGTGTAATGACCTAGGGCAAAATATTACAAGATGTTTTGCAAGGTCATGTATCGACTAGGTAATGTTATGACATAGACAATTCTAGGTGTCTACATTTTGCCCCTCTTTGAGATGATGTTCGCGATGGTGAAATTTATGTCGAGTAACATCATTTCAAAGAAGTTAAGGTATGGATAGATGAAAAAAAAATGATGCCCCAACCACTTGAAGGAGTGAGGAGTATGATGAATGAAGGAAAGGGATGATAGAAGAATATGATGATGCAAAAGATATGAAGAAATGGGATGATGATATAGGATATCATAATGATGATGATGCCCCCTCGAGAGGATAGGTGGGTTGCATAAACATGGATATTCTCTCGAAATGAATGAAATGATAAAGGAGGGATAAGATGAATGATACAACATAAGAAGTAGATGAAAAAAAAAAATGACACGTTATGCTGCAATAAAGTGAGCAATCATATGTTTGATATAGCACTAGACGTTATGCACCAAGGTATAAGGACCAAGGTGACGATGTGTCTCGTGCCCCAGCATAATACAACCTTTTCTAGATACAAGATATGAATATTAGCTAGGAATGATTCAGATTTGATGCAAATGCAAATTGAAATGATAAAACACACAAGCAAGCAAGCATGCACAAATGATACAAAAACAAACAAGGTATTGCCCTTGTCAAGCTGTAAACCAATGATTAATTGATTGACTGATGATGATGATAGTGTTGTCATTGTGGGGAACGATATATCCCTAGATCAACACAAGGATAATTGATTGATGATGATAGTGTTGTCATCGCAGGGAACGATATATCCCTAGATCAACACAAGGATGATTGACTGATTGATTGGGTTTACAACAAGATTAGGATCAAGACCAAAGGATGTGATTGGATAATTTGGCAAGATTGATTAGCTTCATTGGTATGGATTAAGGAATGAATTGCATTTGGATTATTGCTTGGAAGGATTGAAGATGCTTGATTTGAAGATTTGGATGATGATTGTTGAATTAAATTAAGGAATAATTTACTTGGAATGATTTTGATTGATTGGATTGATGAAGAAATGATTTGATTTGATGGTAATGATTAGATTGATTAGAAGAATGGGTTTGATTAGAAGAAGTGATGTGATTGATTAGAAGAATGGATTTGATTAGAAGAAGCGATGTGATTAGATAATTTGATGAAAAAATTGATTTGAAGAAGTTGACTTGATGCGTTGAAGTGATTTGGTTTGATTTTATTGCTTGGATTCTTGAAATGTTTTGATTTTTTGGATTTTTGAAATGTTTTGATTTATTTTTTTTAGATTTTTTCAAAATGTTTTGATTTTTTTGGATTTTCGAAATGTTTTGAGATGTCAATGGATGACAATTTGGGTAGCCTTTGTGCTAGATACCAATGACAAGGGAAAACCAAGTCTAGGTGCAAGGATATAGATGTGATTGATGGATGAAAGGGTGGGTGATAGGATAAGGGACAAAAGGCTCATGATATATGGATGGATAAAAAATGACAAGATGTATGCATGATAAGAGGGCAGGGATGTGATCTCCAAAGACTATGTCGCATAGGAATAACATGCCCCATTCTAGGTACAATACTTAGGATTATTCATGACAAAGCTTATGACACTAGGATAATGGTAGACTTGTTTGGAAGGATGAGGTATATCAAAAGATATCCAAAGCATGTTTCAACATTTTGCCCCATATTTTTATCAAGATCAAAAAGAGGAAGAGAGGATGAATGGACTCAATATGATAAGTATATGGGTATGATAGATAAATATGGTAGGTAGGATGGAAATGATATGATAAGAAATGACATGATAGGATAGATAGTGCAGATGAGACAAAGTGCCCCCAAGTGTAAGTGACATAGAAGATCAACCTACACATGATGCCTGTTTGCCAGGTTTTCATCATGGTACTTATCCAGGGCGCCTGTTTACCAGGTTTTCACCGTTGGATGAAGGGATTTCTCTTTACTCTTTTTTTTTTTGACTTTTTTCTTTTTTTTTACTTTTTTTTTTGGATAAAAGAAGGGGAATATGGATAGGAGGGACTCAAGTGTCTAGTTCCATGAAAGGTGATAGTCCCAATAGAGATGGATGTCATCGCATGGACCATGTCAAATGTCATTATGCTCATAGATGTTGGTAAGGGATGACATGAAAGGGAGATGGAGTAGGTAGATGATGGATTATGATGTGGATTATGGAGGGATTGGTGGATTATGATGTGGATTATCTAGGGAAGATGGATGGGAGGCTTAGCCAAAAGCATGGACCATAGGAATGTGATGGGGGAGATATGTAGGATAATGAGTGAAGGGTGAGGAGATGGAGGTATGTGGAATCGTTGTGAAATGGAAGGGAACCATGACCAATGGTTGCACACATTGTGATAAACGTTGAAGCTTTTGATGTGGAGGGGGTGTAGGAAGCAATGGAGATGGTTGCTTAGGAGATGGGTGATGAAGTGCTTTAGGTACCCACATAGATTTAGTATTTTTATGACTTTTATTTTTCTTGTGGGATGGAATATGAGATTCTTGAATAGAGTGGGAATGTGAGGTGGAAGTGGATGGTTGGAATTTTTGAGATGTAGATGCGTCATTTGACTTGTTTTCCTTTTTCTTAGGTACCCAAACCATTTTTTTTTTAGACTTTTCTTTTGAAAGTGTGATCTTATATTGCTTTTTGGATGGATTTTTCTTTGGTTCTTTGCTTTTGTATTCTAGGGCATGGGGACCCTTCATATTTTTTGATTTATAGATAGAGGCATCAAAATGTTTGCTTTTGAATCCCATGGGTATGGTGGAATGAGTGAAAGCTTCATCTTTAGACAATGTGTGCATTGATTGGTCATGATTAGGATTTTTAGAGGATTTATGGATAGGTGGATAAGGGGATTGGATAATGGGGATATTAGGTGTTGGTAGTAGTGGAGGTAGATTAGATGGATGGATATTTGGAGTTGGAAGCAATGGTGGAAAAGTTGATGGTGGAAGGTGTACGGTCACATGCTTTTGACATTTGTAGGATGATGGATGAGGGATGGCAACATATGCTTTTGGCATATGATAGGATTTATGGTGGAAAGAGAACTTATGATGGATGGAGGAAGTACCAACATCTTTAGATTGGTGTCCTTGGGGTGTATATCCAAGGCCATAAGAGCGTAGAGGGACCTTGACATGGATGGGCTCCAAAAACACCTTGTTCATGAAGGCCTAAACCTTTACCTTGATAGTTCATGTTCTGAAGCATGCGATGGACAATGGGACTAGGTGTGTTTTGGACACTAGACTTGAGTTCATTATTAGATGAAGAAGGTGAAGTGGATAAAGGTTGTTGTTGTTCTAAGGAAGAACATTCATGAATAAAGATGGATAGACCAATAGGACATGTCAATGGATTTGAAATAGGGTTGATAGTGGATGTGGAAGGATCATTAGGATCTTGATTATGTTCATTTAGATCCACACTATTGGTTTGATCTTCTACATTTACTTGGGAGGCATGTGTCTCATCATGACAAGTGGATAATGCAAGATCATGGATAGGACTAGGTAGGGGGTCTATAGGAGAAATGGAGGTTTCTTGCTCATGGATAGGTGAAGTGATAGGATCTTGACCATGGAATGCATAGAGTTGGCTAAGAGGATCATCATGGCCTTCTTGATCATAGGTAGGATCTAGATCATAGAGGGAAGCTTCATCATGAATATGATCAAGTATGTTATGAGTGGGATCATTAGAAGGGCCTAGATCTTGATTAGAATGAGAGGTTAATGTTTTCTCATGCTTAGGATAATGCTCTTGACATAGCTCTTGGATTTGACTAGAAATGGAAGTGGAAGGCTCTAGAAGAGGCTTGGTATGCTCTTTATGATCAACAACATGACGGCATGATGGAATTTTACTTAGACATATAAGATCAATAGATTGTGGACCACATGATGGAGTTGGAAGAATAGACATGGAATTCAAAGGTTCGTTGGTAAGCTCATTAATGGGTGCTTGACATGGGGATGGTCTATTCCATGCTAGTAGTCTTTGGAGAAAATCGTTAAAGGATTCTTTGGTTGATGGATTAGAGCTTGAGAAGTTGGATGGTGGTGTTGGTGTAAGACTAGTGTGCTTTGAGATAGGAATTTTATTAGATGGAGATGGAGGGCTAGTAAATTGAATGGTGTATGATTCCAAACTTATGGTGGTATTTCCCTTGTCAATAGCATCATTAAGGTGACCTAAGATTTCAACAAAGTTTTCATCATCACTAAGATCTACAAAGTTCTCATCATTAAGGTGACCTAAGATATATGGTTTTGGATTATCTTCATGATTACGTGAAGGGGCTTCTCGAAGTATGAACTTGGGCTTGTGACTAGAATTGTTAAGGATTAGGACCATTTTAGCAAGTGTTTGACTAGGATTAGGGTGATGATGATGATGTGGAAAGATTAGATTGGATGACTTGGATTGATTAGGATGAAATTGATTTGAATTTGATTCAAAAAATGATGATTAGGATGATTAGAATGATATGTTTATGTGTTGGTGTTTATAGTTTGATATGGCAATTTTCAAACAAATGATAACACATGTACACACATGAATCACACACGCAAGACACATAAGCAAGTTTGAATTTGAAATTATGAATGTGATGATTAAGCATGCACTTGAAGAAGACACATTAACAAGTCCTAGAACTAGTCAAGTGGGTATGGCCAATTAGGTCTTAAGCTAGGATGCACGAGGTTGACTAGGGATAATTTGAAAGAAAAATCTTGCCACATAGCTAGGAGAAAGGGGTTGTATTTTTATGACATCTATTGTCCTTCATATTTTCCACTCGTTCTCCTCATCTCGATTAGGTACTTTCATCCAACATGGTCATCCACATAGGATCAAGGCATCGTCAAGGCAGTCTATGGATTTGGCATCTATCAATTCTATACCTAGCTTCGAAGAGCTAGGAAAAAGTCCTGAAAAAATACAAAAATTTGGAAAAAGTCTTGAAAAAATACAAAAAAAAAAAGAAAAAAGTCCGGAAAAAACAAAATGGAAAAAGTCCGAAAAAAATTTAAAATAAAAAAAAATAAAAAAAGTCAAAAAAAAATAAAAGAAAAAGAAAAAGAAAAGAGAAATCCCTTCATCCAACGGTGAAAACCTGGTAAACAGGCTCCCTAGATAAGTACCATGATGAAAACCTAATAAACAAGCATCATGTGTAGGTTGATCTTCTATGTCACTTACACTTGGGGGGATGTTGTCTCATCCTACCATATCATTTTTATCCTATTATATCCTATCTTACCATCTCCTCTCCTACCATCTTTAGCCATCATACCCATATACTTATCATATTGAGTGCATTCATCCTCTCTTCCTCCTTTTGATCTTGATAAAAATGTGGGGAAAAATGTTGGGACATGCTTTGGATATCTTTTGATATACCTCATCCTTCCAAAGAAGCCTACCATTATCCTAGTGTCATAACCTTTGCCATGAAAAGTCCTAAGTATTGTACCTAGAATGGGGCATGTTATTCCTATGCGACATAGTCTTTGGAGATCACATCTTTGCTCTCCTATGATGCATACATCCATTTCATTCATTATGACCTATCCTTTGTATCCATCCATATATCACGAGCCTTTTGTCCCTTATCCTATCACCCACCCTTTCATCCATCAATCTCCTCTATCTCCTTGCACCTAGACTTGGTTTTCCCTTGTCATTGGTATCTAGCACAAAGGCTACCCGAATTGTCATCCATTGACATCTCAAAACATTTCAAAAAAGTCTTGAAAAAATGCAAAAAAATAAAATGAAAAAGGTCCTGAAAAAATCCAAAAAACATCAAAACATTTCAAAAATCCAAAAAATCAAAACATTTCAAAAATCCAAAAAAAATCCAAACAATGAAATCAATCACGTCACTTCTTTCAATCAAACCTATTCTTCTAATCAATCTAATCATTATTATCAAATCAAATCATTTCTTCATCAATCCAATCAATCAAAATCATTCTAAGTAAATTATTCCTCAATTTAATTCAACAAGCATCATCCAAATCTTCAAATCAAGCATCTTCAATCCTTCCAAGCAATAATCCAAATGCAATTCAATCCTTAATCCATACCAATGAAGCTAATCAATCTTGCCAAATTATCCAATCACATCCTTTGTTCTTGATCCTAATCTTGTTGTAAACCCAATCAATCAGTCAATCATCCTTGTGTTGATCTAGGGATATATCGTTCCCCGCAATGACAACACTATCATCATCAATCAATTATCCTCGTGTTGATCTAGGGATATATAATTCCCCGCAATGACAACACTATCATCATCATCAATCAATCAATTAATCATCGGTTTACAGCTTGACAGGGGCAATACCTTGTTTGTTTTTGTATCATTTTTGCATGCATGCATGCTTGCTTGTGTGTGTTATCAAATTTCAATTTGCATTTGCATCAAATCTGAATCACTCCCAGCTAATATTCATATCTTGTATCTAGACAAGGTTGTATTACGTTGGGGGCATGGGAAACATCGTCACCTTGGTCCTTATACCTTGGTGCATAACGTCTAGTGTTATATCAAACATATGATTGCTCACTTTATTGTAGCATAGCATGTCATTATTTTATTTTTTTCATCTACTTCTTATCTTGTATCATTCATTGTATCCCTCATTTATTATCTCATTAATTTCAAGAGCATATATGTGTTTTTCCAACCCACCTATCCTCTCGAGGGGGCATCATCATCATTATCATATCTTATATCATCATCCCATTTCTTCATATCTTTTGCATCATCATATTCTTCTATCATCCCTTTCCTTCATTCACCTTACTCCTCACTTCTTCAAGTGGTTGGGGCATCATCTTTTTTTTCATCTATCCATACCTTATCTTCTTTGAAATGATGTTACTCGACATAAATCTCACCATCTCGAACATCATCTCAAAGAGGGGAAAAATGTAGACACTCAAAATTGTCCCTATCATAACATTACTTAGTCGATACATGACCTTGAAATTTTTTTTTAATATTTTACCCTAGGTCATTACATTATCTCACTTATCCCATTTATCCCACTTAATCACCTTCCCAATTAATTAAATAAATCTCATTTATTTAATTAATTCCCCTTCACATGTCTCAAAATAATTCAAATTAAATATTTGAATTAATCCCACTTTTACCACATTGCAACATGTGTCACATGACTACAACTCTTCACATGCACAAATAATTTAAATAATTTTATTATTTAAATTATGAGATTCCCACTCACATCCTATTTTTACCCCCATTCATTGTGCGTCATAAGCATCTTTTCTTCTAAAATAAATAAAAGAATCTCCATTATTTCCTCACATCCTAATTTGGGTGTCATGTCATAAGCCACTTAATGTGTGTCATAGACACTAAAATAAACTTTTAATCCTAGCCATACATATCACAAATTTGACTTTTAATCTTGGCCATCGAATCGAATCAACCTTCTCCTATAAATCAAGCCTTTCACAAGCCATTTGAGAATCTTCTTCTAGCATCCTCACTCTGCCAAAATTTCTCTCAATCTTTTCATCTATCTGTCTATTTTCTTCTATCATATTCATCTTATCGTTATGCTGCAAAAATGAGAAATCAACATATCAACATTCAAACCTTCAAAATCATGCACATATTTCACCAAATGTAGTTAGGGAAAATCAGATATAAAACTAAAATAACAAGATATGAAAACCCTAACAAGCACAATAGAGCACACACTAGCATGAAAATCAAAACAAGAAAGCAAAGCAAACCGATCTCCACGCTAGATTTGATTTATCTCCATTGCTCTTCTCCACCTGCATGAGAACGCAATATTTTGAAGGTTTGGATGATGATTGATGAATTAAATTGAGGATCAATTTACTTGGAATGATTTTGATTGATTGGATTGATGGAGAAATAATTTGATTTGATGATAACGATTGGATTGATTAGACGAAGTGATGTGATTGAATAATTTGATGAAGAAATTGATTTGAAGAAGTTGAATTGATTGGAAGAAGTGATTTGGTTTGATTTTATTGCTTGGATTTTTGAAATGTTTCGATTTTTTTGGATTTTTGAATTTTTTTATTTTTTTTTGGATTTTGAAATAATTTGATTTTTTCAATTTTTTTGGATAGGAGGGGAATATGGATAGGGGGGACTCAAGTGTCTAGTTCCATGAAAGGTGATAGTCCCACTAGAGATGGATGTTATCGCATGGACCATGTCAAGTGTCATTATGCTCATAGATGTTGGTAAGGGATGACATGAAAGGGAGATGGAGTAGGTAGATGATGGGTTATGATGTGGATTATGAAGGGATTGATAGATTATGATGTGGATTATGTAGGGGAGATGAATGGGAGGCTTAGACAAAAGCATGGACCATAGGAAGGTGATGAGGGAGGTATGTAGGATAATGAGTGAAGGGTGAGGAGATGGAGGTATGTGGAATTGTTGTGAAATGGAAGGGAACCATGACCAATGGTTGCACACATTGTGATAAACGTTGAAGCTTTTGATGTGGAGGGGGTGTAGGAAGAAATGGAGATGGTTTCTTAGGAGATGGGTGATGAAGTGCTTTAGGTACCCACATAGACTTAGTATTTTTATGACTTTTATTTTTCTTGTGGGATGGAATATGAGATTCTTGAATAGAGTGGGAATGTGAGGTGGAAGTGGATGGTTGGGATTTTTGAGATGTAGATGCCTCGTTTGACTTGTTTTCCTTTTTCTTAGGGACCCAAACCATTTTAGTTTTGGCATTTTCTTTTGAAAGTATGATATTATATTTATTTTTGGATGGATTTTTCTTTGATTTTTTATTTTGTGTCCTAGGGCATGAGGACCCTTCAAATTTTTTTCTTTATAGCTAGAGGCATTAATTTTTTTGCTTTTGAATCCCATGGGTATGGTGGAATGAGTGGAAGCTTCATGTTTAGACAATGTGTGCATTGATTGGTCATGATTAAGATTTTTAGAGGATTTATGGTGGAAGGAGAATGAATGGAATCAATATGATAAGTATATGGGTATGATGGATAAAGATGGTAGGTAGGATGGAAATTATATGATAAGAAATGACATGACAGGATAGATAGTGCAAATTAGACAAAGTGCCCCCAAGTGTAAGTGACATAGAAGATCAACCTACACATGATGCCTTTTTTCCAGGTTTTCATCATGGTACTTATCCAGGGCGCCTATTTACCAGGTTTTCACATATTGCCCCTATCAAGCTGTAAACCAATGATTAATTAATTGATTGATGATGATGATGATGATGATAGTTAGGGTAGAGAATTGATAGATTCCAAATCCATAGACTGCCTTGACGATGCCTTGATCCTATGTGGATGACCATGTTGGATGAAAGTACCTAATCGAGATGAGGAGACTGAGTGGAAAATATGACATTGATGATTTTGATGATGATGATGATGATGAAAACCTGATAAACATGCATCATAGCTTTTCTTAATCCATTTCCACTCTATTCAAGAATCTCATATTTCATCCCACAAGCGAAATAAAAGTCATAAAAATACTGAGTCTATGTGGGTACCTAAAGCACTTCATCACCCATCTCCTAAGAAAACACCTCCATTGCTCCTATATACCCCCTACCTAGTCCTATCCATGATCCTGCATTATCCACTTGTCATGATGAGAAACATGCCTCCCAAGTAAATGTAGAAGATCAAACCAATAATGTGGATCTAAATAAACATAATCAAGATCCTAATGATCCTTCCACATCCACTATAAACCCCATTTCAAATCCACCATATTTATTCATGAATGTTCCTCCTTAGAACAACAAAAACCTTTATCCACTTCACCTTCTTCATCTAATAATGAACTCAAGTCTAATGTCCAAAACACACCTAGTCCCATTGTCCATCGCATGCTTGAAAACATGAACTACCAAAGTAAAGGTTTAGGCCTTCATGAACAAAGTATTTTGGAGCCAATCCATGTTAAGGTCCCTCCACACTCTTATGGCCTTGGATATACACCCCAAGGACACCAATCTAAAGATGTTGGTACTTCCTCCATCCATCATAAGTTCTCTTTCCACCATAAATCCTATCATATGCCAAAAGCATATGTTGCCATCCCTCATCCATCATCCTACAAATGTCAAAAGCATGTGACCGTACACCTTCCACCATCAACTTTGCCACCATTGCTTCCAACTCCTAATATCCATCCATATAATCTACCTCCACTACTACCAACACCTAATATCCCCATTATCCAATCCCCTTATCCACCTATCCATAAATCCTCTAAAAATCCTAATCATGACCAATCAATGCACACATTGTCTAAACATGAAGCTTCCACTCATTCCACCATACCCATGGGATTCAAAAGCAAACATTTTGATGCCTCTATCTATAAATCAAAAAATATGAAGGTTCCCCATGCCCTAGAATACAAAATCAAATAACTTCAAAAATCCCTCAACAATGACACTTTCAGATCACCACATCGCTTTGAACTTCAGCAAAATCAAACTGCATCATGAGTAACAATCAAGCAAATATTGCAGCATACCTATCAATCCATTTTTCCAAATCCAATCAAAAGCGTACAATCATACCAAGAATCAGTTCCATATCGAAGCATGATGTATGTTTGTTTGTTTATCTTTGATTATTTTATGATTTTATCTTTGGTGGCATGTCTTTTAGCTTCTCCAAGATGCCTGGGACTAGAGAGGAGATGATGGGGCATGTTCACTTGTATGCTATCTGTGGTTTGTTTCTTATTCATAGGACGACTTGTCTTAAGACATGGTTATCTAAAAACCATTGAGGACCTATGAGTCTAGTATAAATGAGAGCATTCATTATCTGATAGTGTCTTCCATGCAATAAGTATTCAGGTCATCTAGGGTCCTTATACCTAGATGCTTATGCTTCATTATTAAATAAAAAATGCAAACAATATTCAGGTCATCTAGATGTTCATGTTATCTAGATGCTTATACTAATTTGTGACATAATAAGCTCGATGATGATAAAAGCACTTAAAACACACAAGAGGCTTCATCACCTTCATTTTCTCCCATCTTGCATCTTCCATTTATTGCATTTCATTTTCTTCATCTTTCTTGTCGCAAAGGAATCAATCAACTTGCATCTCCAAATATCATGTCCCCTTCATCAATCAATCAATCATTCTATCAACTTGCACTGCACTAGCATCAATCTCAATCAGCTTCATTAGCTTCATCAACTCATCAACCCAGCTATACTGATCATTTCCATCAATTGTTCAGTTACGCCTATCAATTGTGCATTTCCATCAAATGTACACCACCACTTTATCACTTGTGCAATATCAAGTATCTGATCATTTTCTTGACATTTATCGAGAGATTAATCTTCTTACAACCTGTCCAATCAATCTCTCAAGGGGGTATATCTTTCTTATCATATTCCTTACCAAGATATATCTGGGGCATGTATCAGTTGATAAATATTTTTCTTTGAAACAACGCGACAAGCTGCATTGTCTCAAAGAGGGGCAAAATATAGACACTCAAATTTATCCTCGCATCACATTATTCGTCTATTGATTAAAATGATCAATTCATTCAATACTTTCTTCTATTCATGCATTTCATCAAATTATTAAATCATTGCATTATCATTTGCATACGTCACATTATCGTTTTGCACTATCATTCATTATCATAATAAGTTCATTATCATAATCATTCACTAGCATTTCATAATAAAACTATATTATCATTTAAATCAAATCATTTGCATAAATCATTCACTTCATATTGCATTTATATAAATCATTAAATCATTTCACCACATGATCACTCATAATGCATAATAAATAATAATCGTTCATAAAACATTTCATAACCATTCATAAATTAAATAATTTCATTTCGACAAATTATCATTCTTACATAAATCATTCTCATAAAAACATTAAAATAATTCATGATAAAACATTAATAAACCATTTTCATCCATATTAAAAATATATGCATTTAATTATTTTATTCAATCCTTCACTATTCATTTAATCTATCTTCTTTATCATTTCCACTCATATGCATTTCATTTCACTACACCATGTGGGATTTTAAAAATTCATTATTGCAATATCCGTTTATCCCACATTTCTCATTCTCAACCTCTTTGTCATCAGAGATTCCTATTTAAACATGAATCTCTTCTCATTTTGACCCCTACACGAATCTTGCACATGCACATATCTTCACAGCTTTTCTTAATCCATTCACTAATAGCCTCTTGATGCATCTATGCTTGCAAAAATCTGAGAGCAAAAGCACATAACAAGACTTTGGTGATAGGATGCCAATGGAGACTGGTTTTTGTTTGGAAGCATTTTGATTATCTTATAGTAGTTTAGAATAGTTTCATTTCTACTTTTTGCTTTTAAATCTGAAATTGCTCCATTGTTGAGGTCCAGAAATGATGGTTCTTCTCCATATAACCATTCATTTTTGAGAGCTTACAGTAGTGTCTCTTGCCAACAAATATACTACCACAATTAATATTTGTTCTCCTTCAACTTTGAAATAGATATTTCTATTTGTAGTACTTTTATGAATCCTTGCTGCAACAAATACTTGTCTAACCTTGAATACCAAGCTCTAGGAGCTTGTTTCAGTCCATACAATTATTTCTTCAATGCAAGCCATATCAAAATCTTCTAACAATTGAAAACCTTTTGATTGTTCAATGTATACCTCTTCTTCCAATTCACCATTCAAGAATGCAGACTTCACATCCATATGATATACATTGAAATATTTATGTGCTACAAAAGCTAAAAACATCTTGATAGATTCCATTCTTTCCACTAGATCAAAAGTCTCCTTAAAAACTATACCTTCAACTTGTGAGTAGGCCTTACACACAAGTCTAGCCTTCTTCTTGAAAAAATTTCCATCTTCATTCAACTTGCTCCAGAATAACACCCATTTAGTTCCTATCACATTCTTGTTTGCTGGTCCTAGGACCAATTCCCAAGTTAGATTCTTCTCTATCTATTCCAATACTTCTTTCATATCTTTGATCAAATTCTCATCTTTTCATGCCTCAATCATAGTTTTACGATCCACCTAAAAAAGTAAAATTAGTTTACCTGTTCTTCTATCATTGTAGCTTTTCTTCTTGTCAACACATCTTTTCTCTTATCTCCAATGATCTGATCTTCATAATGATTATTTTGCACATATTTAGGAGTCTTAGGGATCTTTTTTGGAGCTTCTTCCTCTTCAAATATCAACTCTTTTTCTTTCTCTTTAGTGTTTTATTCTTCACTGCAAGCAGGTTCATCGGATTTATATCCTTCTATCAGTACTAAAATTTGATATGATTCTTCATCCACTTTGACAATTGCAGTTTCAGAAATCTTCTTCAATATTTTTTTGTAACACCGATAGGCCTTGCTTCTTGTAGAGTATCCAAGGAAGATTCCTTTATCAGATCTTGCACCAAACTTTCTTAAGTTCTCTTCATCTCTTCTGATATATAATTTTCTTCCAAAAAATCTAAAATATTTCATAGTAGGAAGTCTACCATACCATAACTCATAAGGTTGTTTGAACTATTCACTATTTCTTAACCTTTGTTAAGAATGTAGACTACAGTATGAATTTCTTCTCTCCAATAGACATCTGATAGATTTTCTTCCTTCATCATTGTCCTAACTGCTTCTTGAACTATTATGTTATTCTTCTCCATAAATCCATTCTATTGAGGAGTTCTAGGGGCTGATAAGAGCCTCTTTATTCCATTATCTTCATATAAAATAATTAAAATCATTGGAGGTGAACTCACCACCTCTATCAGACCTTAAGCATTTGATTTTCAATCATTGACTTAAACACTTTAAACTTATCAGATCTTCTAATTTTTCTTTGAGAACTGCTACCCAAGATATTCAAGAGTAATCATCAATCAATAACATGAAATACCTGTGGTATAATATTCCTTTGTCTTCAAGCTCTTCTTTGTTTTCTTTCCCACTTGACATTCTTTTTATATTTCATTGATAGGCTTTGTAATTTTGGAAAATCTCTCACAACATCGGTAGAACTAATCTTCACTAGGTTATCAAAATTGATGTGACCCATTCTTCTATTTCATAACCAACTTTCATTAATTTGAGACATAAATAACTTTGCACCACTACCTTTGAGTTGATAAACATTACCTTATATTCTTGTTCCCACAACAGCTAGATTACTAGAGCTTCCTTTTCTAATTTCACAACCACCATCCTAAAACATAATATTATATCCTCTACTACACATTTTTCCTACACTTGGAATATTATTCCAAAGACCCTTGACATAAAGAACATCATCTATTTTATGCTTTCCATCAAAACTAATTGAAACTTTTCCACAAATCTTAGTAGATTTATCATCACCAAACTTAACAAGACCACCATCACAATTTTCAAGCTTAACAAAATTACTCTTATCACCTGTCATGTGATTTGAGCATCCACTATCAATTATCCAATAATTTATCTCCTCTCTAGCATGAAAAATAATCAACATAGTTCCTTCAATGTTATGAACTATTTTCAGAGCACTTTCCTTCACACATCTTTCAAAATTAGTAAAATTAGTTCCAACATTTAAAGCCATGAACAAGTATTCATAACTTCCTTCTTCTAGATAATTTGATTCCTCACCATCAGAAACACCATTTTCCTTTTTAGCATAATAACTCTTTTTGACAAATTTATCCTTATGATCCTTTTAGTTGTCATTAGTAACTTTGATTGGACATTTAGAAGCATAATGACCGATCTTTCCATAATTGAAACATTTGAAAGGTAACTTACCTCTGTATTTTCAAATTCCCTTCTTCGATATCCTCACAAAGTTTACTTCAACCTCATCAAGATCATCCTGATCTGATTCATCATCCTTTTCTACTTTACTTGTACCATCATGATAAAATTCTCCCATTTTAAAAGAAGTTAAATCACCATACATATAATCTCTAGAATAATTATCCAAATTCAAAGCTTCCTCAATAGAATTTGTTTTAGAGATATAAGTTTTAGGTAGAGTTCTTAATACCTTTTTCACAACTTTGCTTTCCTCCAACTTTCAACCAAGACCATTGATGGCATTGACAACCTCATCAACTTTGAGCATGTACACAATAGTATCTTCATCTTCAAACATCCTTAGGGTCTCAAATTTGGATTTTTAGTTCCACATCTTTTCTTGTTTGACCTTGGCATCTCCTTCATAGATACTCTCCAACTTTGTCCATAATTCTTTACCAAATTTTAGACTTATCACTTTTCCAAGTTTAGAATCAAAGAGACCACTCAGGATAGCGTTCCTTGCTTTACCATTTTTTTCATAATCCTTGATGACATCATCACTTATTAGACCATTTGTAGGTATAGTATATCATTTTCATTGACTATCAGACACCAAATCCAAGAGAGACCAAAAAGGACTCCATCCTAGGTTTCTAGTAGGCATAATTTGTTCCATAAAACATAGGAGCTTTGACATTCTTCTTGTGCACCATCCAGATCTCCCTCAAGAGGTTAAACTTCTTCTTAGGAACCATGAATCTAATACCAATTGTTAGATGCACATGAAAATTGAGAAGGGGGGTGAGTTAGTTGTATACTTTAAAATATTCAATCCATCATTATCTTTTCAAACCCTTATCAACCATTAAACCCCTATAATGCATTAACAGACTGTAAACATGTGAAATAATAATGTGAACACATTTAAACATATAAGAACACTATATTTACTTGTAAAACCCAAGAAGGGAAAAATCAAGGAAAGGATTAGCTTACATATATATGAATTGTAATACCGAATATAATTAGGCTCAATACGAAGGGCTCATTGCCCAAAAATTAAAGAAAGGCTCACTACCAGAAGGACTCATTGTCTAAAAGAAATAAGAATAGAAGAAAGGGGCGGCTCACTACCAAATATGAACTGCTAACAATGCATCTCACTTATGTCAAAGGTACAATTTTATTGAAGCACATACAACTCACTTAACATATTGAAATGTAGACACCTTTTTCTCACTGCATTTGGAAGTCGAGCATTGAGGCTCACACTTAGATCACCACACTTGATCACATTTTCATCTTTCACACATCACACACTTCACACTTGATACACATAACAAATAACCTTACATTTATATCATCCACAACCTAAAACAATCTCAATTAGGTCAACCTTAGGGAAACGTATGCATCTCAAGCATGCAACACCAAATAGGTCGACACCAAAACTTTTGTGGTGTAAATAAGTGAATTCAAACCATGGCACAAGTTAACTAGTAC
This sequence comes from Sequoiadendron giganteum, assembly GCA_007115665.2. Taxonomy (NCBI): domain Eukaryota; kingdom Viridiplantae; phylum Streptophyta; class Pinopsida; order Cupressales; family Cupressaceae; genus Sequoiadendron; species Sequoiadendron giganteum. The sequence continues at coordinate 618,360,936 of CM021104.1, forward strand.
ACAAATATACATCAAAAAATTTCTCAATGCTTCCACAAACAACAATCATCCTCAACAATTAGCACTAGCATACCAAGTTGTCCAAATCTACATGTGACACCAAACGAGCCTTTATGAGTCTAGAAAAATATCATAGGCCACACAACGACTCTCCACAACATCCAAGAATATTCCAAATCATTATAATATTCACCACTGCTACTACAACCACTTAAAGCTAAAGAACACTTTCATTATGAGCAACCAAATAGACTGGCACAAACATACAACACACTAACCAACATTGTGGAACACGTCAACACCTAAAACCTCAAGGGAAGATAGATACATACAATATAATAAAATTCCCAGATTCTCAAGAAAAGAATCTTCATTGTGGAGAAATAAAGAGCAATCTCATTTCTCTCAGACAACTTGTTTCACAAACATATATATTATCAAACACATATTCCATTTCCTATGATCCAAAACCCGAAACTCTAGATATAACACCACTAACCATCACATCCAATTCACACAAGCATATCTTCAACCATGAAGAAATGTGGAGACAAATACTTAACACACCTCTGTCACATTGAACTCTCTTTTGTTCAGATTTTCTCAAAAGCACTTGGAAACCAAGTGAACCAACTACATCAACAATACTAATAAAACCTATGCAACACATCTATAAAATATAAAACACTTCTCATCAACTTCAATACATCCATACTACCAATAGTCTTATAATCACCAATGGGCTCCAGTAATCTCCCCAAGACAAGTTAGGCTTCCAACAATCTCTACAACTATAGTGAAGTGTGTCATCAATGAAAACACTAAAAACATTGTGTTGGCATCAATTAAAACACCAGAAACAACTCCAAACTTCCAAAAATCTCGTGAAGTCAAAATCAATCATATAAATATTATTCCTAGAAGCATGTCTTCTAAATAGTTATGTAATAATCCTTTTAAGGGTCCTTTTCAATCTACTATATCTTTTATTAGTTCATATTAAAGTCACATAAAATCTAATTAATTATTGAATTAGAAGATATACCCATTAATAAAGGTCCAAATCCTTCTAGAAAATAAAAAGAAAAGGGTAAAATAATTATGAAGGAAACACACCCTTTTTGTGGAATGGTTCAAACTTTTCCTAGAGAAGGAGCATTCTAGTGGTATAAGGAAGAAGATATTACTTAATAAAAAGATGGAAGATGGCCTCCTCCTAGGGGATATTAAAATACAACAAATAGATCCATGTCTATATTTCAATATTCTTTTCGACCTTCAAAATTAGAAGAAAAGGAACAATCATTAGATTTTAGACATAGAAACTATATTGCAAGCTTTTGTGATCATCTTCAAGAAAATCTAGATGATCTATGCAAAGATGTTTTGAGTATAAAATAAGTTGTAAATACTATAGATAAAAAGGTACCAAAAGTAGGAATTTTTGTGGTAGAAACTCATACAACAGTGAGTACTTTAGAAAATAAATAAAATGATGATAGACAACAAGTTACAAAAGTATTGACAAAATATGACCAGATTTTGAATAGTTTACATAAGATTGGTGATGATAAGGCTCCAATTCTTAAAAGACTTGATAAAGTTGATGATAAATTATAAGACTTAACTAATTCTTTAGATTGGTTAAAGGATGAAGAAATGGAATATTTATCTTTTGAAATAATTCCTTCTTCTTCATTATCATCTTCAACAAAAAAAAGTTCCATAAAAAGATAGCTAAAATAACCAATGCATCAAATTTGTTTGTCATATATGGTCAATATCTAGTACAACACAGGTATTTTAACATTGATAATATTAGAGATCCATCTCCATACATTTAAGCATGGATTAATTTATTTGGAGTCATTGTTGATATTGTTCATATGTTGTACAATATTTATGGGGAATAACCAATAATTGGTGGCATTCTAAAATAGATTCAAGAAAGGATGCATAGGTCTATAATATGGTAAAAATCGAAGGAGATGAAGTAGTACAAGAAAATACTCTTCAATTGTTTCATAATTTGTTGGTACCAGAATTTGTCCTAAAGAAATATTTAAAAGGGAAAGGCAAGTAAAAATAGTTTTACAAATTAAGTGTTGTGATCTTAAATAGTTTAAAGAATATTCTAATCAATTTAGAATGTTAATTTATAGCATGGAACAAGATAAACAATAATTTTCTAAAATAAAGTATCCAGAAGGACATCTTTATCAGTTATTTGATAAAGTTCTCAATGACATAGAAAATTGAGGACTATCTCTTAAGTATACTACAATAAGTGATCTTATCCAATAGGCCCGAGACCAAGTATTTGAGTCTATCTCTAATTGTAAAAATGTCCAAAATTTTGCAAATCATCAATCCAAGTGTCTTGCTCCATTATATCTTGAAACTGCTACCTATGGTTGCAATCATTTTACTAAAGAAGGCAACAAAAGTAAAGAAAAGGTCTTTATAAAGAAGAAAAAAAAATCATACCAACACCACTCTTTGTCTCATAAGAATTCTTATGCTCCAAAGCATTGGTATTTGCGCTACAGGACTACCCCACACAAAGATAATAAAAAAATAATTTGTTATATCTATAATTAGCCAGACGCATCCCTGCTTTGGTGTTTCCACCTCCAAAATAACCAATATAGATAGATAAAAAGGAGAAATAGTGTGTCTTCTTATTTTGGATGTGTTTAGAGGTAAGAATAATGATAAAATAAAATTAATTGATAAGAGATTGTAATAGCATAAATTTGCGCCTAGGCAAATTTCCCTTTAATTTACCTTCATTTAGCCTTACAAGTACAATGATGCAAAAACCTGTTGCTTTCATCATTTTCTTGTCATGTGTCCCTATCATTTTGTGTCGATGAGGGAATTTTTTCTAGGACGTGCGTGCCACCCATACATCTTCACACCATGTTGTCATCTTGACAAGATTCCTACATTTGGAAGAGGCAAAAACATTATGATTTTGTGTCACCTATGAATGTAATGTCCCCTTGTTGAATCTTGACTGACAAGAATGACCATTTACCTCCATTTTTTCTATTTGAACTCACTTCTCTCATTCATGTAGGTCTATTAATCATTCTCATTCTCAAGATTTCTCTTCTCTATCTTGTTGCTACCAGCTTCTTACTTGGCTTCTATAGTGTCTCTTTGCTCCAACACCATTGTCATTGTAGGTTCAAGAAGCTCTATCTCCTTGGCATGGTCTCATCTATCTTCTGCTTCCTCTCTTAGCCTTAAGTTCTCATAGAAAGGAAGGTGGTATTGTGTCTTTTCTTACTTGCATTATCTCATTCTTGTAGAGTAGCATCCAGGTTGTCATTGATCTCTACTTCATTATGTCATTTCTACTCTCTTCTCTATCTCATTGCATATTAAATCTCCATGGAGGTGGGAACACCGAAACAAGGGTCTGACTGAGGTAGACCTCAAAACAAAACCCAAACATTTTTCTTGTTACTATGTGTGTAGGTGCAAGTTCGCCCGCTTGGAGCTAGCTAGAGAACTAGATTGGAAGTAAGTTGGTATTCTTCTTCTTTCTTTTTCATTTCACCTTTAGAGTATTCATTATAGTATTCTTCTTGTTGTACTTCACATTTATTTACTTTTTTATCAAACTGTAAACCAAAACATTTGGGTTGTCAATAGACCCTATGTGTTTTTGGCTGCTACGTGACCCTTTATCCATACAAGACACCATCTCATCTCTGAGACTCCAACGCGATGTGTTGAAGTCCAACTCTCACACTTTCATCCTCTGATAGAGAATTTTTTGGTGTGTATCATGAGATCTCTATGGTCGACTCATATAATTCCAAGAAACGTCTATCATAAGTAGAAGGGAAATAAAGATCTATTTTCCCTTCCTTTTTAGCTTGTCTATATCCTTTCAATCTATTAGGCATTTTGAGGTAGTTTAGGGAATTTCATTCCTTTAGGCTCTTTTGTGACCTGAGGGCCTTCGGGGTGACGAATCCCCCTACTCTATATTTTTGGTGAACCTGACATGAAAGTCTTCCTTTTCATCTCCTTTGTGTTAGAAATATTTCTCTCTCATTCTAGGTGTGTCATAGATTTGTGTGTCGTAAGGTGTTTATGATATTTAAAACCTAATATATTACGTAAAAATATGTAGTTAGAAGGAGCCTATGACACATAAAGATGGAATCTAAGGTCACTATAAAAAAAAATAGTCCTTCTTATGATGAAGTAATGGCAGGGATATCCACTAGATATTCTAGCCCCTTTGGGGAAGGCCCTCATATTCATACACCTTTTTCTTATTTAATGAAAGAAGATGCTACTATTGAGGTCCTTGTAGAGCATCTTCTCACCCTATATAGGAGACTCAAGGAGTTTGAGAAGTATTTAGAAAAAGAAAAAAAAAAATTCTCTAGCCACTACGGTTATCAGTTTGTATGGTTGAGATTGGCCCTTCAATTGATATTGCTTCTAAACCTAAGTAGACCCCCATCTTCAAAGTAAACAAGGTACCCTTAGGATTCAATTTTTCCACCCCTAATGCTTTTGTTACTAGGGGTAATTCTTAAGTTCCTACTGGTCATGGTTTTGGGGTCTCTATCGACATGGGGGTTGGCTGCTCTAAGGCTTCTGGTGGTGATTCCACTGGTCTTGTTTCATCCTCTGACCCTATATTGAATACTTTAGTAGATAATATGGGACAAATTTAGAACCAATTGGTGAACCTATCCATCTCTTTTCAACGCATTTTTCAACATTTATTTTGCCGCAGTCCCTTGTCTATAACTATCCTAAACAATCCTATCCCTTAGGGGATAGAGATCCCAAAGTTTTTAAAGTATGGTAGTCAAGGAGATCCTTGGATGCACATATCAAAATTTAATGCTATGTGCACTAACTTCTTCCATCATGATGCTTTGATGGTGAAGTTCTTTCCAAGATTCCTTAAGGAAACTTCCCTTGAGTGGTATTGCTCCTCACCAGAAAATTATATCTTTTTGTTTGATCAATTGGTGAATCAATTTTTGAGGTAGTTCCAAGAAAACATCAAACCAAAGATGGCCTTCTTTGATCTCATTTGATGTAAACAATGGGACCCTGAAAAGGTCACTGATTTCATAACTCGCTATCAAGCGTTATTTTCTCAAATCTCTTATCCTCTATCAGATTTAGATGTTCAGAAGGCCTTCATTGAGAACCTACAAAAGTTGTGGTAGGATAATTTCACCTTGATGAAGTACCCTTCCTTTGCACACCTCTATGCAATATTGCATGAATACCAATAGACGATCACATAGTTTAGGGGTTCATCCTCGCACTCCCATCCCAATAGTTGATCGGTAGTGTCAATTTATGGCAAGAATAAGGCCATTTCCAATATGGTCTTCGTGCCTAAAGATAAAATTATAGGGCACCATATAAATTTTACCAAACTATCAGAATCCTATACTAATTTTCTAAATAAATTATCAAAAGATAAAATTCTGACATTTCCAAAAGTTCAACCTCTTTCTGAGCCATACACTGAGTGGTACAATGCACAATAGTTTTGTCAATTCCATCGAGCGCATAACCATGAAACTGAGTGATGTGTGTGCCTATGTCATGAGATTCGGGACTACATTGATGATGGGACTATCCATCTCGATGGGAAGAAATAAAATTATAATAAATCTATAGTGAAGGCTAATAGTAAGCTGCAAATATATATTGATTTGTATCCTTCTCACTCTGCTAATCTAGTCACACAATCTTCTGCATCTTCTAAGATAGTCCCATCTGAGTATGTGAACATGGTATTGTTCACGCATATTCCTCCTATTGAGAATATGAATTCAATTCCTAATATAAATTTCACCTCGCATGACTTACCCTTAAACAAGGAGCCTTCCCCATTATATGTTCCTACCAGGATTAATGACAACGTCGTAATTGGAATCTTGGTCGATCCGATGAGCTGGGTGAATGACATAAAAAAAACCTTGTTCATAAACAACTTGCGGGTATGTGCAGGATCATCATGGAAAATATAGGCCCTTAAGTGGCGATGAAAATTTAGAAAATCAGAGTTAGGCAACTTGACATAAAAATTTGAATAATTTATCTATATTATTTCAAAAATATGTAAGAATAGAATCTGTATAAAATTGAATGTATTTTCTAAATTACTAGGTTTATTTTAAAAAAATAAAATCTATTTGGTGAAAATTTGAAATTTCAATGCAGTAGTACTTAAATTTCAGGGAAAAAATAAGAATTAGGTGTCTATCTGATCACCCTGACCACAATAAAATGATAATATTTTAGATATAAGTAGAAGACTCATGTCCCAATGTGATGCATATTTTTTTGTAATTTGTTTCCAATTAAATAATTAATTATGAATTTTTTAATACAACTTTTAAAAAATATAAAAACTTGTATGTCTAACCACCTTAACTTGGTCAAAATTTCATGAAATTCATTTTAAAAAAATCCTATAGTATGCAAAGCATAGAATGTGATACATGTTTCAGATTCAAAAAATGTGATACTGTTTGAAAGATATAGATATTTTTCAATCGGTCTATCAATCAAGACTTTAGTCGTAATTCAAATAGAAAATAAATAATAATTATTTATTAAATTCAAAGTAAAGCATAATTTATATTGGTGGAAAGCGATTAATATCCTTTAAAAACCCTTTTCATTTCATCAATTTTGGGTAAAAAAAATTCGTCAACCACATGGGCCATCATATCACTTACATATCACCACTTTTTGGGCCATCACGATCTTGCACATACCCTTACATAAGGAGAGATGTGAAGAGTCGTAGACCACTCTCTGTGCATATGAAAAAATCTCTATTTCCCCTATGGGTATCATTTCTTTATCAGTCTTGGTAGGACCCAAGGTTGTTGATATGTCATTTATCATGATCCTAGAAAATTCAACCTATTCAGAGTCAGGCTAGGCATCTGTTGGCTATCCTCTATGAATAAAATTGCTTCTATAATGCAAAAATTCTTAAAGCTCCCCTATGAAGGTGTTGTACATGTAGTGCATGACACTAGTTATAAACCATTGGTGTCGCATGGGGGCTTCTCACTATATCACTTTTAGCCCACTCCAGTTGAACCTCTCCCTCCAAGGGGAGATTTTGTATAAATATTATGTCAAATATAAAACTGGGGGCATGACGTCAAAAGTTAGTTATCTAGTCTCTCCCTATGCCATTTTTGTAAAGGCCTCCATGGTTGTGCAACAACAATTTTCTTCTTCAACCAAGTCAAAAGGGAAGGGGAAGCTTTCTTGCACTCTGGATCCTTCCCCTTCTGTATCTTTTGATCCATCCACTTTTTCCTCTCGAACCACAATGACATCCTTGGGTTTTTCTCCTATGCCTCGTATGGGAAGCCTGATGGTGCCCATGTGGTGAAAGGTAAAGCCTTATGTTTTTTAGTTGTCTATCCTACCCACAGTTCCTCAACCCACTGTCTATGGCAAGGGGAAGAGTTCCAATGGGGTAGCTTTTATGTCTTGACCTTCATAGCCTCCTAATATTCTTCTATCTATCCCTCAAGAAGCGAATAGGAAGAGTCACACCACCAAGGCACTCATGTCTATTTTTCCTGATGTTGATGTCTCTACTCTTGCGCCTCCTCCTCCTACTCCTACTTAGGATATTGTCCTTCCATCGAAAATAGTTATGGAGGACACTCCTATAGTGGAATAGGAGCCTTTGACCTCTTCTCAATCCATGTATTCCAATGTTCACAACTGACGTAATTGACTTGCGCATGAGCGCAAGCCCAAATGAAATCCTATAGCCACGAAGTATGCTACCTTTCAGAACATAGAGGGGGAGCTAATTGCATCTACTTCTACTTCTTCTATTGTTTTTTTTCTTCTTTTGTTCTTGTTTCAATTCCCATTGCCTTTGTTTTTATTTCAGCTCCCCCAACAGGTTTCAATGATGCTCACCCAAAAGGGTGCAATTATTCATCACTCCTTCTATGGAGCCCCCTATCTTGATGTCCCTTCTAGACATCCCTCCTTTCTCATAGCCTATGGACATTCCCCATATAATAGTGGTGTCCACCATGACTCTATATTCTTCCTCATTCACTTTTTCTTCTTCTGTGGAGATTCAACATCCTTCACAAAAGCATAAGTTGGAGGATGACATCACTATAAGTGGAGGTTAGAAGATGGTTTCACCTTCTTTGGAAGATAGATTTTTCTTTTCTTGCATTATCCTTGTGACAAAAGCAGCCCTCACTTCTTTGAAGCTAGTCATCGCTCCTCTTCTTGACGTCGACAATGACTTAGATGCATCACCCTTCCCCCAAAAAGTGTATGTTTAATTCGGTGGAAGATATCTTGAAAAATGTCCTCGATCTTTACAAGATTTATGACTTTTGCTTCATAAGAACTCAGTGAAGAAGACCTCGCTGGGTATTCTTCCTTAGCTCTTGTTGCAGGCGAGTTAGAGGGTATCTCCCTTGCAGGTCTATCTACCCTCCCCCTACAATGATCGATATTGGGAGCAGGATGGCCTGTTGGTCGATGAGGACTAGGGTGGTACCTCTTCTACATTTGTAGCATAGATTTGTTTGTGTGTTTGTGTTCCCCTTGTATTTTTGTGTTTTTGATCCTATTTGGGTGACCCTTGCTACCCTTGTAGGTGCTTGGATATAGGTGTGAAAATCTATCATGAACTTCTGCTATGTGTATCATCATTCTTCTATGTGTCATGATATTACTTTTTGATATTGGGGACAATGCAAAGCATTGGGGGCATTTAGGATCTCTTCCATGTTGACCCAATTTTTATTTTCATTTTATCTTCATGCGCTCTTCTCCATGTTTTGAAAAATTTGGGGATTGATGACAATTCATACGTATATTAAATTATATCTACCTATTTATATCTATGAATATTTTTGACCTTGAATTCTCTTGTCTCTATCTTTTTTCTTTTCTATGTTGTGGTTCTCATGTGTTGTCTCATGCATGTGTGACAACATGCCATAGATACATCTTGCAGTGTGTTGTGTGCCACAAAATCTATCTCCCCTTTCTCTCATTAGGATTCCATGTGCTCCTCTATGTAGCACACATCATCCTAAGGGGGGCTATCATGCTTCTCTAATTTTCAATATGGTGAATTCTTTCAAAAGGATTCCTTGGTGTCAAATTTCTTTAAAATGAATTCCTTGATGAAAGAATCCCTTATTAAAAAAAATTCATTTTCCAAAATGATGTATTCTCTCAACAAGGACCCCTTGAAAAAAATTTCCTTTGAAAAGGATCTCATAGTGAAAGAGTCTAAAATATTTAATTTTGAAAAAGGAGCACTTTTTCTAAAAAGAAAGGGTTTGAAAAATTTCCTTTGAAAAAGGAGCACATTTTCCACCAAAATCCTTGACGAAAGATCTTTCAAAAGGATTCCTTGATGAAAAAATCACTTGCAAAAAAAATTGTATCTTCCAATTGGAGCATTCCTTTGAAAGGGCACCTTGGTGTCTTGAAGGGTTCCTAGCTGAAGGAACCCATTTTAAAAGAGCTCTTCTCAAATTAATTTATTGGTTCCTTGCAATTTGTGTCTTCTATCTGATATTTTATGTCACTTTGTATTGGTGTTAGACATCTTATATCTTGGCATCTAGCTTGGGGGTATCTTGACTAGCCCTATCTTTTGTGACTATCTTGCAATGCAATTTTTAATAGCCATGAGCTTATCTATCTGATCATATTGTGTCTTGTCTTAATTTTATCAGACTGTGTCTTATAATGATAGCTTGTGTCTTCTTGTGTCTTATGAATTTGTGTCTCTTATGATTAACTTTTTTTCCTAACATGTTTGTGATGAGATCGTAACTAGCTTTGCAGGATCAAAAACCCATTCCATCTTTGCATCTTAGTGGAGCTCCCTCTCTCACGTCAAGGTACATTGGATTGAAGATCTACTTCCTCAATGACTTTGGTACTCTCCAATCTCTTTCTACTTTATCTCACATACACATTGACATGTATGCTCACTAAAGTGGAGGAAAAATATAATGGCATAATTTTGCACCTACGAAAATTTCCCATTAATTTACCTTCATTTTAGCCTTACAATTTTGATGATGCAAAAACCCACCTCTTTCATCCTTTTCTTGCTGTGTGTCCCTATCGCTTTGTGTCGGTGAGGGAATTTTTTTCTAGAACACACGTGTGCCACACAAACATTGACGTGCCACACTACCATCTTGACAAGATTCTGCCATCTAGAAGAGGCAAAAATGTTATGATTCCCTATCACCTACAAATGTACTATCTCTTGTTGAATCTTGACCATCGAGAAAGAACATTTACCTCCATTTTTTCCATTTGAACTCACTTCTCTCATTCATGTAGGTATTTTTATCATTCTCACACTCTCTCTAGCTCAATTTGATCTCATTCTAAAGCTTTCTCTTCTCTATATTGCTGCTACCATTTTATTTCTTGGCTTCTACAGTGTTTGTTTGCTCCAACACCATTTTCATTATAGGTTCACGAAGCTCTATCTCCTTGGCATGGTTTCATCTATCTTCTTCTTTCTCTCTCAAACTTGAGTGATTTAGGAAAGGTGATATTATGTATTTTTATTACTTGCATTATCGTTCTTGTAGAGTAGCATCTAGGTTAGCATTGCTCTCTACTTCATTGTGTCATTTATATTCTCTTTTGTATCAATTTTCTCTATCTCATTTCATTTTATTCTATTTTGGATGTGGGAACATTGAAACAACGGTCTGACTGAGGCAAACCTCAAAACATAGCCCCAACATTTTTCTTGTTACTATGTGTGTAGGTGCAGGTTCACACGCTTGGAGCTAGCTAGAGAACTGTACCACAAGTAAGTTAGCATTTTTCTCCTTTCTTTGTCATTTCACCATTAGAGTATTATTTATAGTATTCTTCTTGTTGTACTTCACATTCCTTTAATTTTTTGTCAAATCATAAACCAGAACATTCAGGTTGTCAATAGACCATGTGTGTATTTGGTTGCTACTTGACCCTCTATTTGTACAAGACTCTAGCATATCTTTGAGACTCTAGCACAAAATACTAAACTATGACTCCCAAGCTATTTTCCTCTAACATAGAGTTGTCTAGTCTACAATCTAAGACCTCTGTGGTCATCTCACCTGATTCTAGGAAACATCTATCACAAGAAGAAGGGAAAAAGAGCTCGGTTTGCCCTTCCTTTTCAGCCTACCCCTCTCCTTTCAATCTATTAGGTAGACTAAGGTAGGTTTTGTCATATATTTAGCGTGAAATTTCATATATATAGTTTCATATATATTTTTGTAGTTTCGTATACTTCATACCTTTGTTTTTATAGTGTGTTTCAACTTTTGGTTGATCTATAAAGTACAAAATTCATTTGTACCTTCCTTCACTTGTATTTTTGATCTCCATTATTGATTTATTCTATTTTCACTATTTTATCTTCAAATAATTTTATTAAATCAACTTTCAAAGTGTCCCAAAGAGTGGCATAGGTCTAGTGAAATAGATTATCATTTTATACTAGACCACAAAAATCTTGTATTTAATCATTTAGTTTAGAAAAAATAGATAATACTTCATTTGTATTATTTGTGGTGACTTCATTTGTTGTTGTTCATGATTTTTTTTCAATTTGACCTAATTACTACTTGTTCTATCACAAAATAAAATTGGTCTAGCTACTAGTTACACTTACTTTCATGGTTAATTATATTAAAAATTTGAAATAAAGGATTTTCAATAACTATATGATTAAAATCAAACCCCGAAATCATTCAATTGACATGCATTTTTTCTTTGATTATACCTTTAATTTGATTATTTAATGTATCTAATTCATTGGAAAACCTTTTCTCACTAGATTAGGAGAAAATATGTCTCTATTATAATCTTATTACTTATTGTCTAAAGACTAAAAATGGGGATTTTTTCCTTCTAAAAAACTATCTATTTGTTCATCCTTATCCTCAAAAGCTAGTTTAAATAATGTAGCGTCTAGACAATATATATCTACATGTGCTACATTTTATTCCTTGAGGATTTCTTCATTTTCCTAATTAACTTCAAGTCTATGTATTTCTAAATAAGGAATTAATCTTTTCAAATCCAAATCCAACCTTGTTAGAAAAGTTAACTAATCAAGTTCTCCATGTTTACTAGTAACATATACCTTGCACTCTCTTAGTAACACAAAATGAAATAAAATTTGAGGATATAAATATTCATTTAAAACTTCCTAAAATGGAGGAATGTCAACTTGATTTTTTTTTTTTCAAATTATGACTCATTATGACCTTTGCACATTGGTTATCTATTCATTTTTTTAATTTTTTAATATTCATTTTAAAAATTTCTTTAGAGATCTAGTATTTTTCAAATGTTAAAAGAATATTGAAATATCATGAAATAACTGCATCTCATTATGTCTTCTTTCTATTTTCATTTTTTTGATGTGTGTGTTTGTTAAAGTCAACTTAAATAAAACTCACCAACAAACTTTATCTCTCCTAAAAGAAAATTAAACTCTAGAATAGAACTTAATAATCCCAAGGCTTCAAATGTTAGGTCTGAAAGGAAAGAAGAGCATAAAATATGCCTTCCTAATACTAATCTTCAAGAGAGATAAGCAAATAAACCATTTAAAACTTTGCAATTACAGTTCATTTAAGATGCACATATTAAAAAACACAAATAGACAATAAAACATCAACACAAGATTTCCATGGGAAAACCCACACACCAAAGCAAAGATCTCTTGTATTACATACAAGTGCAGAGCTATGCTCTTTCAGGTGATTTTTTAGAATGAAATCGACAACACTTCATTACATTCACTCTGATCTTCACTCACAATTCTAATGCGCTACAACATTGCATACATACTTCTCAAGCATTACATGAAAACCGTTGTTACAACTTCCATACCAACCAAATAGTCATTGACTCTCTGAATTCCCACTATCACCTCGATACACCTATCATTCCCTTGGAGGGACTCCAAGTGACTCCTTCCGATATGGTAAATTCTTGCTGATGAAGTCCCTCTAGAATGTCAAAGAGACATTGTAGCAACTCACACCAATATAAGAAGGTGTTGTCGATATACCTTGCAGCTGTGAATGGGTGGTATCAACTACCTACATATCACCCCTATCATCATCATACAACTAATGTCACCAGTGTGACTTGATATATCAACCAAATACTCATTGCCACATTTCTTGCTGACATCATCCTTCATGATCGTTTGATCCCACCTTATTGAAATGTCAAAGAGACTAATCATTTCATCCTACCAACATGTGCATATCTCTTCAATGAAGCACTTATTGGGATGTTGAGGAGACTAGCCATTTCATCCCGTCAACATGTGTTTGTCTCTTTGATGAAGCACTTATCGTGTTTTCGAGGATACTAGCCATTTCATCCCACCAACATGTGTATATCTCTCTGATGAAATGCTTATCGAGATGTTGAGAAGACTAGCCATTTCATCCCACCAAAATTCACCTATCAACTAGATTAACCTTCATCTGATGCCTTTTACTCTAGTAAGTTTTAGACACCTTTTTCTCAACATTCTCCCACTTGACAAAGAACTTACTGGCTTCCAATCAACGCTCAAAGTCACTGTATCACCCTAGGCCTCAAGGCCCATCGAATTTGCACACCATCTGAACTTCTTTGTGCTTACTGGCTTTGTCAATGCATCAACAACATTCACCAAAGTTTCAACCTTTTCCAAGTTAACCTTTCCATCTTCCACCACATCACAAAAAAAATGGTACTACACATCAACGTGTTTTGTTTTGGCATGGAAAGTTGGATTTTTTGCCAAACATATGGCACTTTGGTTGTCACAATAGATAGTGATCTTCCCTATATCAAAACTAATATCTAAACACATTCTTCTAAACCAAATGACTTCTTTACAAGCATGATTATCTACCATGTACTCTGCTAGAGTAGTGGACAAAGTGACTATAGCTTTTTGCTTGCTCATCCAACTTATTACACTAGAAAACAATATGAAAACATATCCACTAGTGTATTTTCTGCTATCAATAGCACCCATCCAATCAGAAACCACATATCCATGAATTCTTATTGAATCTTGAGATCCAGTAGAATAACCATGATAACATAAGGCATACTCTGAAGTACCCTTGAAATATATGAAAACTCTTTTCACAACATCCCAATGTGTTTGTCCTAGATTAGCCATAAATTGACTAAGAAATCCCATTGCTTGGGAAATTTCTAGCCTAGTATAGACCATTGCATACATTAAACTACCAACTGTACTTGCATAAGGTACCCCGACCATTTCCTCCATCTTGGTATGATATTTTGGAAAATATTCCATAGAAAGCTTTGTTTCCTATAACAAAAGAACCACTAACTTTTTTCAATTTGTCATATTGAATCTCTGTAGAATAGAGTTCACGTACTTTCTTTGGCTAAGCCAAAGCTTTCTATTTTCTCTATCCCTTTTGATTTCCATCCCTAGAATATACCTTACTGAACCTAGATCCTTCATTTCAGACTGTGCTGAAAATTGAGACTTCAATTCAAAAATCATACCCTTACCATTCCCAATGAACAACATTTCATCCACATATAGGGAAATAATAAGAAGATGACCATTTTCAGTCTTAAAATAAATACAGTGGTCAGAATTTGATCTCGCCAATCCCAAAGACAACACATAAGTATCTAACTTTTGGTACCACATTCTAGGAGATTGCTTCATACCATATAGAGATTTCTTTAACTTACATATCAGGTTCTCTTTAGCTTTCTCAATGAAATTTTTTGGCCGAGACATATAAATCTCTTCCTTCAAATCACCATGAAGGAAATTTGTCTTCACATCCATTTTCTTTATTTCTAAATCATTTTTTTCTGCAAGTAATAACAAGAATCAAATGGATGTTAGCTTTTCTACAAGAGAAAATATTTCCCCATAATCAATTCCCTCCACCCAAGAATATCTTTTCATGATCAACCTTGCTTTATGCTTCTCAACACTACCATCAAGACCTATCTTTTTCTTGAATACCCATTTACTTCCAATAGGCTTTCGTCATTCAAGAAAAGGTACCATATCCCATGTATCATTCTTCTTCAATGATGTCATTTCTTCATTCATGGCTCCCAACCAGGAATCTGCATAAGACATACCCATAGCCTCTCTAACAGTCCTAAGATCATCATTTTTAGCAATCAAAGCATAGGCACAACTAGAATCTAACATAGAAAATCCAAACCTTTTAGATTATCGCTTAGCATGTGTAAACTTCCTCACAAGCTGAGGTTGAGGCTCTTCATCTCATTCAGAAATTTCAAAGCTACTTGAGCTCTCCTCATTAATAGTTCCACCAGGAGTACATAGTTCATATTTATTGGGTGTAAGAGGAACTTCAAATATCTCCTTTCTTTCTTCTTTCATCTCTGTATATAGATCAACTGTGAAAGGTTTCAGCTCATGGAAGATCACACTTCTACTATAGAGCACCTTATCTATAACTGGGTTCTGAAGCTTGTACCCTTTCACATTGATGCCATAACCGATGAAGATACACTTTACTACCTTGTTCTCCAATTTAGTTCTCTTTTCACTAGGCACATAAGCATATTCCTCACAACCAAAGACTCTAATATCTCTCAATGAGGGCTTCTTAACAGACTACAATTCTATAGGTATCTTATCAACGAGTGCCAAAGTAGGAGATCTATTAATTATATAACACACAATGGCTACAACCTCAGCCTAGAACTTCAGCTCAAGACCAACACCAATCAGCATACTCCTTGCCCTCTCCATCAACATTTTGTTCATCCTCCCCACAACTCCATTTTGTTGTGGAGTATAAGGAGTTGTTTTATGTCTCTTAATCCCATGGTCCTTACAAAACCTATTGATATCTGGAGATAAAACTCACCACCATTATCTTTCCTCAAACACTTTATTTTCCAACTAGTCTGATTTTCTACCAAGGTCTTAAACTCCTTAAATCAACTGAATACCTTAGTTTTACTTTTGAGAAAATATACAAATGTCCTTGAATAATCATCTATGAATGAGACAAAATACATAGATTTTGATAATGAAGGAAAATTAACTAGACCAAACACATCAACATGAATATAATCCAGAATTCTAGAAGATTTATGAGAACTAGAATAAAAAGAAACACAACATTGTTTTCCATATATACAATGTTCACAAAAATCAAACGTGAGATAACAATCATCAAGCCCATCAACCAGGCTTTTATTCTTCAAGGATTTTAGACCTTTCTCACCAATGTTTCCAAGCCTCTAATGCCATAAAATTTTCTTCTCCATTGGGAGCTTCACCTCTAAAGAATTAGCACCCTCAGGAATAATGTCCTCCTTCTCTACCTAATCAAATGAAGAAGCTATTTTCCTAGACTTGACAAAAGGACTATTGCACTGAATTTTCCAAGCATCCAACTTATACAGAGTGCTGATTCACACACACTTAGCAAGCACCTTAAAACCTCTAGTCATCTTATAAATACTATTTGAGAAAGATACCTGCACACCCAAATCATTTAACTTACTTACAAAAATTCAATTCCTTGCCAAACCAAGGATATGCATCACACCATTGATTCCCTTTATCCTTCCATCAGGAAACCGAATCCTAACTCTTCCACGACCAACAATTTCTAGGTGAGAATCATCTCCCAAATACACCTTTCCACCAGCATACTCTTCATATTTTGAAAACCAACCCCTATGAGAGGTCAGGTGAAAAGGCACACCTAAGTCAATCAACCACACATATTTTGATGCATGAGTTTCCAAGGCTGATATGAATGCATCTGCATCATCCTCAGAAGATTCATTATCAAAGGAATTATTGTTTTTATTTTTATTTTTCTTCTCTTCTTTGCAATCTTTCTGGATATTTCTAGATTGCCCATAGTTCCAGCCTTTCACCTTGGACTTCTTACCAGGAGACTTTGATCTCCCCTTTGAATTGGATTAAGAATTCTTGTCCTTCTTCTTGCCTTTCTCCTTTGATCTACCTTGAACAAAAAGGGCCTCCTTGGCCATATGAGAAGACTTCCTTAGCATTTCTTCTCACAACAATGAAGCAACCACATCTTCCATCTTTAAATTGGTTGTTGTACTCCCAATAGCCATTACGAGGTGATCCCATGTGTTAGAAAAAGAACACAACAAGAGAATGCAATGATCCTCGTCATCTATCTTCACACAAACAAACCCCAACTAAGAAATGATCATGTTAAACACATTTACATGATCTACAATAGACACTCCTCCCTCCATCTTCAAAGAGTATAAATTATTTCTCAATAATAACTTATTTACCAAGGATTTCCCTTGATAAATATCAATAAGCTTTTTCCAGAGAATATTTGCGGTCTTCTCTCCATGGACGTTCAAAAGAACATAATCGACCAAGCATAATCTGATCAGACCCTTGGCTTTCTGGTCCATTGCATACCATTTATTTTACAAGGTTTTTTATGGTTTGTTACTGGATACCACATCCCACAGCTCTCGATCCATGAGAAAATATTCCATCTTGAGTTTCCATAACTCAAAATTACTACAATTGAATTTTTCTATTTCTATTCTTTTGGATGTGCTCGCCATCTTAAATCTAAAATAAGATGACAACTATATTTCTTTGCAAAACTACCACTGAAACCATATTAGCACAAAAATCCCTTCTAACCCACAAGGATAAAAAAGCTATCCAATTCTCTAATACCAAATGAAAGGAAATAATAGCATGATACTCCTTCCTAATACTAATCTTCAAGAGAGAGAAGAAAATAAACCATTTAAAACTTTACAATTAAATTTAATTTAAAATGCTCATATTAAAAATAGAAATAGACAATAAAACATCAACACAAGATTTATGTGGGAAAACCCTTTCGGGAAAAAACCCACACACCAAAGCAAAGATCTCTTGTATTACAATAAATCAAATATTACATACAAGTGTAGAGCTATGCTCTTTTAGGTGCTTTTTTTAGAATGAAATCTATTGGGAATAGGATGTCATTTAATTGCAATTCTAAGCATATTTCATGCATCTCCTAAGTCCTTGGAAAGTGTTCCCCAAAACTAGGATTAGAAAGAGATTAAATTTGAATGAAATGAACATCTAAATTGAAATTTGTAATTATTCCTAAATAATAGGAACATGTGGGTGTTGGAATCAGGGAACACTAAGAGGGGGGATGAATCAGTGTTTTGAAAATCTTAACTTTATTAATTTGACATTTAAACCATTTCAACATTAAACCAAGGGAAAGATGCAAACACACAAAGAAATCATCCACAACTCCATAACATGAGGATTTTTAAGTGGAAACCTTGTTAGGGGAAAAACCACGGTGGAGTTCAATCCACAATTTGAGTACTCAAATATAAGTTTTACAAAATAGGAATGTACTTGCATTCAAGCTCACTGCCTAGAGCTCACTGATCAAAATAGAAAGGCTCACTACCTTTAAATATACTCATATTAAGTCCATCTCAATGATTGAACTAAAGGAATAACATCTGCTCATGCTAGGTTATAGTTCCAATTGAGCACATTTGACAATTTCTGGCCTTCTGTCTGATTCTATTCTTCTTGTATGCTCTACTATGCAATTCACATCATAAATCCTTGCACAAGTGAATTCGCCCTACTATCCTTTTGAATTTCACATCACACACTAACATACTTCGCATCTCATATCTCAAAATGATATAATGGATCACTTATATATATCTACAACCAAAGATTCAATCAACCATATGTCAGCTTCAATAAAACATAAAATACTTTCCAACCATCAGCTAAATCCACAAATGATTTTCAATGTGCACCATTTAAAGTCGACCATAGCATAGTGAGGACTTAAATAAACATGTTCGAACACAAAAAAAATTAATCAATTACTCCTTAAACATCCACAACGGCTATATCCACCAAGTCGACCTTCTAGCACTAATAAACATAAAATCAATACACCGGATCTCCTAATTCATACACCAGTGAATTCACACCTAGATCATTCTTGGATAAGTTAGTACGAACATCAAAATACCTTTCTTTGAGACCTGCAACTTAAAATTATAAGTTGTTAATGCAAATGGATTCATCTTCAGTCGGATACCATGTTCTTCACTCTATTTGTCGGTATGGATAAATATTGAAGTGTGGACCAGATCAATGACTTAGGTTGCCATCAATGACAACACCAGATGCCAAAAATATCCCCCTTTGGCATTGATGGAAATACTTAGTGAAAAAATGACTAAGTGTCAAAACCAATATGAGTACATTGCCAAATTTCAAAACTTCAAAACATAGCTCCCCCTGAAATTGATAAGACATTTTTCACTGCTCTCTCCCCCTTTGACATCAATAAAAAACACATATTCAATCTCCCCCTTTGAAATATGACCAAAAATTTATTAATTCAAAATTTATTCAAAACTTGAAGACATACATCCGCTACTTGAGTTAGAATATCATTTTTTACTTTTCTTTCATCTTCAAAAGAAACTTCTTCCATGCTTCTATTGCAATCCCGGTGATTATGATCATGTTATTGTTTTTAGATGTCTAGTTGATAATCTTGATGAGAGATTCTAGAATAGTGACAGTTTCTTTAAGCGTCTCTCCTTTCCTCAGTATCTCAATCAACTGTTCCAGTTTGCATTTTTTTATGTCCTTCACTATCTAGAAGGTGTCAATAATCATGTTTTTGTTGTTCTGGACATTTGTATGCTCTGTTTGTAGTACTTGAATTTTTTTCTTGATTGCACCATCATGATCCTAAAACATATCAAAGTTTTGTCTAATAGTGTTTAGTTATGTTTCAATTTGTTCCAAATTCTCTTTATACTTGCCAATTGCATGAGGCCAACGAAGAAAAGTAGTTGTAGATGCTATTTGTTGAATTTATGCACTGCCTTAGCTGATTCATGTGCTGTAATACCCCTCCATTTTGCATTTTGGTTGAACAGTGCTTTGTCCTGTTGTGTTGTACTTTCTATTTGTACCTTGACTTTGGTACTCGGCTTTTATTTGGTCGCTATCTGTAAAGCGACGTTAATGTAATCTTTGTTGTGATGATATTTTATATGATGTTATCTTATGGCATGTTTTGGATTAACAAAATGGATATTTGAATTAATGATGATTATGTCTTGAATTATACTAGCATGTTAGAATTGTCAGTTATTTGCAGTGTATTGGTGAAGAGGACGGTATCGCATCACTCGCTTGCGAGTGCCCTACGATCCCGTGATTACCTCTTCACGGTGTGTATTTTATGTTGTTCATATCATATGTTGTGGTTTACTTAATTTGTAGGTTGACAGGTACAGGACATCAACTCCACCTGGTTTCACAGGTGAGAGCATGTTCAATATCCAACGGTATTCGATTGGGAGATAGTAGCTAGGTTTTCGTGTCAGGTCGTCACCCTAGTCTTGTGTGTTGTCTGGTGATGTCAGGTTGTGTTGCTTTGGTTATCGTGTTTCCCTCTTCGTTATTTAATTGCCAACTGAATTGGGTGATTTAAATAGCTTGATATATTTAAGTTGTGAATTATTGTGTTCTAGAATTATATTGAAATATAATTTATTTTATTGTTAATTTAATTTAATTAATAAATAATTTAATCTTTGATTAAATCTATTTATTAATTGATTAAATTTATTTGGTTGAAAGAAGTTGATTTAATTGTTAAAATTAGAAATAAAGAAAATGTTTAGAAAGTCAAATTTGAAATTTGCATTCAAAATTGAAAGAATGAGATATTTTAGAATTTGAAAATTAAAATTATTTAAAATTAGATATTTTTCAATTTCTGTTTTATGAAAGTTATTATGGTGGTTGAAGGATTTTAGGGTAAAATCCTTATGAATGAATTTGCTTCACAATTTTTTTGGGATCTTGGAGTTTTTGAGAAGATTGAATTTGTGGGAGAAAGATTTCTTCAACTTTGTGGGTTTTTTGATTGGGTTGGTGAAAATTTGTGGGGTTGGATTTGGAAGCAAGGTGGGAAGCTTGGCATCAGTTGGACCTCCTCAAACTCAAGGAAAAACTAGGTTCTTGTGTTTTAAATGTTGTTTGAAATTTTGAAAATTTAAATATTGATGGTTGAAGATCTTATGGAAAGGAATTTTAAAATGTTGTTGTTTGAATTCAAATATGGCAAGATTGGAATTATGTCTTTCAATTTGCATTAAGACTCTTTTAGATTTAAATGGTTTTCAAAAATGATGTTTTTGGAATTTAAATCATTGTTCTTGAATTTTATCATTCTGGTTTTCTCAATTTATTTTGGTTTTTAAACCAAAAATACATATACATATATATACATATATATACTTTAAGGTATATATATACATATATATATATATGCATCTAATTATGCTGGTAAAAAGATTATTATAAATGAATATTGTAAACTGAATTTTTGGGGTGGATTTCATTGTTTATGAAATCGTGTTTTCTGGAAAAAAAAATGCAGGCCCGAAATTGGATTTTAGGGTTTTAATTTATAAAACAATTTTTTTGAAAATTTCATGGGAGGCGGCTGGGGGCTCAACCCCCGCCACACCCCATGGGAGGCGGGCGGAGGGAGCCGTGCCCAGCGCACCCTTCCCTCCTCCCCTTACCCTGCGCCTCTGTCGTCGCCACCATGGGTGTGACGACTGTGCTCACACACAGTCGTCGCCCCCATTAATGGGGGTCGGTTGTGTGTGAACATAGCCGATCGGCCTGTGTAAAGAGCGGCTCCCCTGTGACCTGCACAGCCCACGAACCAATGCAGCCGCCTATGAGGCCGACACGCGGATCGATAACTCAACTCCATTTTTATTAATTATATAAAAATATATATATTTTAATATATGTTTAATATTATAATATATATAATATTTATATTATTATATTATAATATTATATATTTTGTTGCATAATATATATAATATTATTTATAATATGACATTAATATATTAATATGTATTATTTGAAGAATAATATGTATTAATTATTAATATTATATTGTATAATATTATAACATTATTTTGGAGGAACTTAATCTTTTATTTGAATGGATATATGTAAAGTTGTGAAATAAATTTATAATGCATAGGAAATTATTGTTTTCTTTTGAGCATGACTTAAGGTTAATTGGAGAAATGAAAATATATTAACTCTAGTTAAACCATTGTTCTATCATAAACAATATTTTATTGGGAATAGCGTTGATTTAAATATTATATCTATGCAAATCAAGTTAATTATTTTATTGGGTTACATTGAAATGTGGAAACAATTATTTCAAGTTATGGTATTTTGATCAGTAGCATCAATTGATTATTTTATTATTAATGAAATGCAAGTAGGAGATGAAGTATTAAATAGTAACTTTCTCCCATGTTTGGAAAAAACGTATTTTCGTGTTGGTTTATATAATGCAATGAATTCCCGAATGTTAGCATGAGGACATGGATTTAGAATATCCAAAGAAAATTTAATTCTTGTTTGACTTTTATCTGATTCTTGCCATCATTTGGAAATTGAGTCTTTACATTGGCAAGCTTTCAGTTGAGTTTTATGTTTAGTGGTTGTCGTTGTTTTTGTCAACCTGTTCTGAATTCCCTAGTCGGGGCTTGTGAAGTTACCTATTACTACTCGGTTTCTACGAACGAGTATGTTTGTACCTCCTTGGTTTAGGAGCGGATTATGGGATCCGTGTCTCCTTGTAAGGAGTGACCATGCTGTGTGGTTAGTGCCTCCTATGTTGGAGTGATTTTATCTTTGTCGCCTCCTGAGAAAGGAGTGGATTATGTTATGTGTGTCTCCTCATAAGGAGCTGTCAGGAGCAGTTTGTTACCTTGTTACCTTCAGTGTTTGGAGAGGGTTTTGAACTTAGGTTGCCTCTTGAGAAAGGAGTGGATGTAATACCTTTTTTTTTGCTCCTTGTACCCTTGATGTTTGGATGTTATTTGTGTGTTGTCAAGTAGAAGAGTGGCTTCCATTTGAGGCCAGAGCCCGGAAGAGGTAAGACTGGGTAACCTTCAGAAGTGGTATAATTAAGTGATAACTAAATCAATATACTTAGAGTTTGGGTAATTCTTCACACTAAAAAGATAAGTATCCCTCACTCATAGGCGCAAGGGTTTGTTTAGACTTGGGATGAGTGAGAAGGCCATGGAATGGCAAGGTCATCTATCTTATCTGTACGAAAGGTATTTGGCTCCGCATTAGTAAGTGGTGAGGGCTAAGGGTTGGTTTGGGTTATCTTCCTGATGATCGCATTGTGTAACTCATGATGAGCTATGTGATGACACTTTGTCTAGGACAACAGTTAACCTTTGGTTTTGCTTTCGTAGGTATGAGGTCCAATGATCGGTTAGGGCCACCATCTTGACGATCAATGTGGGTAACTCATGATGTGCTGTGAGATGGCACTTTGTGTGAGCATAGTTGGTACGTGTTTATTGTGGGTATGGTTTTCGTAACATACCTGATGTGACCATGGTTGGTGTTTGATTCTATGTGGTATGGTTCTTGTAATATGCTTGTTCTGCTTTATTCGTGGAAGCAATGTGATCATGTAGTGTTGTACTTATGTTGTACTTGCATGGTATTTGATGTGTACTTTGGGATGTACTTGTGAGGTTCATGTGTTTGGTTGTTTGAGTTTGATCCAGTTATGTTAGCCTGTGTCTAGAGGTAGATGGTCTTGACTAGGATTCCTAGTTACTATCTCCTAGCACGGGGGTGTGGGACTTTGGGTTCCACTTGGTTGGGTGGCATGCACCTAAATCCGTTGGGTTCCTTCTTCATGTTCATGTGGATGAGACTTCCAGTTGGAGAGCTTGTTGCTTTCAGTATTAGTCCTTGCTGTATTTCATTTCGGTTGATCTTGTATTATTTTACCCCTTTGTTGTATCGAGGTGGAAGTGTAATTGTAATCATGTCTTTTGGACTTACCTCATTCAGGGAATGAGAGATGTAACTGTAATATTTAATGATGGATTAATGCAATGGAAAGTTATCTTTATGCTTTGATGTAATTCTTCTTCTTTGATGTATGTGCTTTAATTATTGGTTAATTAATTGACATGGTTTAAATCATGTTTTTTGTTTGGGTTCTATTTAATCCTTTGTCTCGTAACCTTAGAGGATGTTGGCATTAGTTAGAAAACTTGCTTATTAATTATACTTTTTAAAAAAAAATTATTCTGTTTAAGTAGTTTAATGCAACTTCCTCTAGGGTTGCATGGCGGGGCGTTACATGTGCCTTTTTAGATTGGTGAGAGATATTTTGTACTGCTTCTTCAGATGTAAGATTACTTCTTCTTCTTCCCTATTTTAAGACTCAGATTCCATGATTTCCTTGATACATCCAATCTTTTCTTCTGGTAAAATATTATGCAAACTCTCCAATTTGATCTAGTTGTGCACAACATGAGCACTTAGTACACTTAAAATCACATCTTGTTCATATGAAGGTCTAATAGACCATAATTTAGCAATTTTCCGCATTCCACTTTCCTCATGAATAAGCTACAGTATTTTTTCTTTGGGTAAGTCATCTTCATCTTCACTTTCTTCTATCATAGCCTTTTCTTGTTCCGGTTCAGCTAATTCCAATTCTTTTCCTTGGGTTTCCTCGGTTTCCTTATCAAATTCCTCATCTGGTATATCCACAATCACTTGCTCTTTTCCTTTTCCTTCAATTTTTGGAATCTTGCATGCCAGAGGAGTACAGACAATAGTTTATTTTTCTCTTTTCTTCTTTCTCTCCATCTCATCGAAAGAGGAACCAACCTCAAGTGCCCTTACCAGAAGAGAAATATCAACTGAGCCAAACTTTCCTAGCAATCCTTTAAAGAAATTTCTATATTCTTGATCACTGTTTGCCAAACTTTTAAAGTGTGTATATTTTTTGCACACCGGTTCATTTTCTTTCCACATCACATTGTTTTTCATCGGTAAGAAATTTAGAAAATACATTACTAGACATATAACCAAAGTGCCAAACCTAAAAGGGTAATCTGTCATCTTCATCAACTGCACATTCTCCATCAGTTGATCTTTTAGCAATCCACAAAGGTCAAAGTCTTGATCTTCCATTATCATTTTCTATGAAATGTAGACCGCACCTGCCGAAGTAGCACCTTCTCTATTTTTGAAGAAGATTTTATAGGATATTCCATGCACAATGTATCTTGTCACAAAGTTTTTGATTGTTGATATTATTAGTGCCCTTTGATCTCCAATAACTCTAGTTAGGGTTTCAACTTCTTTATTTTGGATAGAATTATTTCTCGGTATATCCCCAACTTTGCATAATCCAATTAATTTTTTTGAAATGAGGTAATGTTTTTCTAGAATTAGAGTGTCGTCATTCAATCTGCTCAAAATAAACTTAATAATTTTTGCGTTCTCGAAATAGGGAAACTCATTCCAAATGTCCAATTTTTTGTGTTTAGATTCTTTCAACCATTTCAGTTCATCAGGCAACAACAAGTTCCTTACGACTCTAATCTTCTCATTGTTATACTCATCTAGATTGATCATTCCTTTGATTTGTTCCATTTTTCCTTCCTTATGTTTCATTTATCTCAACTGCACACCAAATTAAATGAGAATTTTTGAAGTACCTAATTAATTAGAGTTTTGTTGCCAAAATGTCTTCACGCCTTCAAGATTCTATTGCAAAGTGCTCTCCTTCTTCTTTCCTTTGATAAAGTGGCAAACTAGGGTTTCAACATGTCTTTTTATAACTTCGCACACCTAACTTTTTGCTGTAATAAATTATTTTTCCCTAAGTGTTCTGGATACCCTGTTTTCTCAGACAACGAGAGAAAAAATCTTCTACGAACCTATGATTTCTTGAATTTCCTTGTGAATATTTTCCAAAACATTTGTAGATCATTAATACAACTTTTAACAATATTTCACATTTCGGTACCAGCTACCGACAGGGGAAAAATCATTTTCTTGAAAAACTCCCCCTAGGCCAATTGCTTAAAATCAATTTCCAGATGAATTATCAAAAGCAGGTTCCAGTACATAACCATCTCTTGCATTAGACTCATTTTTCCTTACCCATGTATTCTTCATATGATCTCTTATTTCATTTGCAGTCACTTTTCCCTTTTCTTTATCATCTTTCTATGTATTCCTGCCTCTATATGCCAGACCCCTTTTATCAATATTTTTGTTTCTATAGAATCTTGCAATGTGACTGTATTTGTTGCAATTGTAGCACACCATATTTCCTTGTCCAGACCAATAATTCCATTGATTTCTTCTTGATCTGCATTGGTTAGCAATATTCCCAAATCTTCCATGGGTATAACATTCAACATTCCTTCTATTGAAAGAGTTGTTTGACACTTTTCTACATTCAATTGACTTATGACCAAACTTTTTGCAATTGAAACACTAACCGAAGAATGATGAAACACTTAATTTCATTTTACTTCTACATTTAGCTGCCATATGACCGAATTTATTGCAAGCAAAATAGTATCCATTCAACTTTTGAGCATTAGGTTGTCTTACCGGATGCCTTTTTTCTTTGTTCATCAAATTTTATTTCCTGAAATTCCTTTGTCCAGATCCAAAACATTCTCCTTTCTCATATCCAAGGCATTGCTTGTCAATTCCATTCTTCTATCCTTGAGTCAGCTCATCAAGCTTAACTGAGCTAGTCTTAAACTTCTCCTTGTATTCATTTGTAGTAGTAAGTTCATCCATGAGAATAAAAATCTTATTTTCAAGCTCTTCTTCATTGTTTTTGGATTGTTGTAGTTCAATTTCCAATTGAATGAATTCTCCATTTACTCTTTTGCATTCATCATTATTTTATTTTAAGGACTGAGCAAGGTTCTCCTCATTCTTCTTTCTTTCTTTGAGGTTTGATTTAGGTGAACATCATCCATGCTTCTACTCTCTTTTTTCTTAATATGATGATAGAGATCCTTTCTCTTCTCCCTGGATTTGATAATCTAATCCTTCAATGTCTAAATGAATTTCTCAGCATCCTTAAGATTTTCTCTTAATTCCCAGACTTCTTCTTTAGACTCATCAAGATCATCAAGCCCTACTACAAGCTGTTGTTGAGGACTACCAGAGTCCATTACATTCCAAGATCCACCTCAAGCTGCTAAACTCCTTCTGAGCAACACAACACTGATACCAATTGTTGGAATCGGGGAACATTGAGAGGGGGGAGGTGAATCAATGTTCTACAAATCTTAACTTTATTAATTTGATATTTAAATCGTTTCAACATTAAACCAAGGGAAAGATGAAAACACACAAATAAATCATCCACAAATCCATAACACAAGGATTTTTAAGTGGAAACCCTATTAGGGGAAAAACCATGGTAGAGGTCAATCCATAATTTGAGTACTCAAATATAATTTTTACAAAATAGGAATGCACTTGCATTCAGGCTCACTGCGTAGAGCTCACTGATCAAAATAGAAAGGCTCACTACCTTAAAAAACATTCAGAATAAGTCCATCTAAAGGATTGAAATGAAGGAATAGTGTCTTCTCATGCCAGGTTACAGTTTCGGTTAAGCACATTTGATGATTTTTGACATTCTGTGTGATTCTGTTCTTCGGCTCTGCTCTAATCTGTAATTCGCATCATAAATCCTTGCACAAGTGAATTTTCCCTACTATCCTTCTGAATTCTACATCACACACTAACATACTTCACATCTCATATCTCAAAATGATATAACATATCACTTATATATATCTGCAACCAAAGATTCAATCAACCATATGTTGACTTCAATAAAACATAAAATACTTTCCAACCATTGGATAAATCCACAAATTATTTTTAATGCGCACCATTCAAAGTCAACCATAACATAGTGGGGACTTAAACAAACATGTTTGAACACAAAAAAAATTAATAAATTACTCCTTAAACATCCGCAAAGGCTATATCCACCAAGTCGTCCTTCTAGCACTGATAAATAAAAAATCAATACACTGGATCTCCTAATTTGTACACCAATGAATGCACACCCAAATAATTCTTGGATAAGTTAGTAAGAACATAAAAATACCTTTCTCTAAGATCCACAACTTAAAATGATAATTTGTTAATGCAAATGGATTCATCTTCAGTTGGATACCCTGTTCTTCACTATGTCTGTCGGTATTGATAAATACTGAAGTGTGGACCAGATCAATGATTTAGGTTTCCAAAAATCTCCATAATCCATATGCCAATAGTGGGGGCATCCAAGATGAATTCCTAAATAGTAGGAGTACATGGGGTGCCCACATGGAAGGTGGAACCCAACTTATTTCAAGTAACTATTTGGAGGATTGATAACACTTCAGTAATGCATATCTAGGTTCCTACAAAATAGGGATTGATATTTACAAGAGTGGAGTGGCACTATCAATTCAGTATCAGTTTAGTTCAGTTTAGTTTAGTTTAGTTTAGTTTAGTTCAGTTCAGTTTAGTTCAATTATGGTTCAATCATCTTCAGCTACATGTAATTATTTTGAGTTGTATACTAGTTGACTTGACTAATGATTTTAGTTGCATGACAAATAATAGGTGGATACTTTCAGTTGATTAGGGATGATCAATCATGCATAATGTTTGCATGAATTGATGGAGAGATATGTTTCAATTAACTAAGATTGACTTGGACCCACCTTGGGCGCCCAAGTTGGCATCTTTCAGTTAACACCTTTTGCATGAGAAGATATTTATAAGGCTTTGTTAAGTGGGGCCCATTCTTGGGCACCAACTTTGAGTTGGATTTTACAAGATATGTTTGTGACCATAGTTCAATTAATTGTTTAGTTTGGGGCACCTAAATTGAGGAAGACTTTGGTTTGAATTCTATTTACATGGTGGAACTCTACTTGCCAAATCTAGGCGCAGGTTTTTAGAGGAGCTTTATGCTCTTGTAATTGTCAACTCTTAGGAGTTTACAAGGCTCATTATTGTCTATATATTGCAGCAAGTGCATAAGAGTTTCAAGAGAGCTTATTAAAGGTTGTGAAAAAGCATTGTTGAATAAAATGGAAACATATCAATCAAGGATTGATACAGTGTTATTTTAATCTTATTCTAAGGTTAAATAATACAAGCACTATTGGTTATGGTGGATTTTTTCTTGAAAGGGTTTCTCCATGTATATGTTGTGTCACTTCTATATTATGTCTACATTCTTCTACAATATTCTATCTATTTCTACAAATGATAAAATTGATTTAAACTGAATAATCATACATAAAGAATTGATCTAAATAGATTAATCATGCGCAGATAATTGTGACAAAGAATACTTAATTAGATCTATAGTCATGTAGTTATACAAGTTTTAAAGCTACAACTTTACCTTCATTTTCAATATTTGGTATCAGAGTGAATGGTTGGTTAGCGTTGAGGACGCCTTTCTCTAAAAAGTTTATTTGTTTTTTGTCTGTAGTGGGAGCTTTCACTATTGTGTTATTGCAGATTTGTAAAAGAAGTGTGTTAAAATTACTTCTACTTCTCATCTAGATATTGAGAGATTCAATGGATCTAGTTATGAGATGTGGAAACTAAAAATGGAGGATCTCCTTGAAGAGAGAGATCAGTGGTTAGTTGTTTGTAATGAAAAAAATCCATCTGCAACGATGTTAGATGAGGATTGGGCTAAGCTTGATAAGAAGCCAAGAGGGAACATAATATTATGTCTTGTTGATGCTATTCTCTTGAATGTTTCAGATGAAGCTACCACATATAAATTGTGGAAGACAATAGGTGATATCTATCAAACCAAAAGTCTTACTAATAAGTTGTATCTGAAAAGACAATTGTATTCTTTAAAGATGAAAGATGGTGATTCTATTGCACATCATTTAAATGATTTCAATTTTATTATGATTCAATTAGAATTTGTAGATGTAAAGCTAGAAGATGAAGATAAATGCATTTTGTTACTTTGTTCTTTACCAGAGTCTTGCGAAAATCTTATTGTTGCTATTAGTGGTAGTGGTGTAGATCCTAAGATGGAAAATATAATTCCTACTCTCCTATTAAAGGAGATGAGGAGGAAGTCTAAAATGGGCTCCCAAGATGCCTTGTTTGTAAGAGGTAGGCCTAAGTAAAAGGAACCTAAGGCAGACAAGAAAGGAAAGGGTAAGTACAAAGGATGGTCTAAAACCCCTAGTAAGAGTAAGGTAAAGTGTTGGAACTGTGTGAAATCGAGACATGTAAAGAAGGATTATAAGAATAAGAAAAAGAGTTATGATTCTTCTATAGAGAAATCCTTGGATGACGATAATGATGCATTGATTATTTCATGTAAAAATGTTAGTGATGACTCTTGGCTTATTGATTCAGTTTGCTCCTATCATATGACTCCTAACAAGGAATGGTTCACTAAGTATACTGAATATGATGGAGGAAATGTCTTTTTTGGAGATAATAGCACAACAAAGATTGTGGGAAAAGGAGAGGTAAAGTTGTGTTTTAGTGATGGTAGGGTTAATACCCTTAATGATTTTTTACATATTCTAGGACTTGCTAGAAATCTACTTTTTGTATCTAAGTTCAATGATTCTGGAATGCATGTGACATTTGACAAAGGTGGTTGCAGATTGGTGAAAGGGAATATGGTGGTTGCTAAAAGATCTCAGATTGGGATGTTGTTTAAGCTTAATACCTCCAATTTGAATAAATCATCCAATGTAATTGAAGCTGAAAATACATGTATGTTGTGGCACCATAGATTTGTCCACATTGGTGAAGAAGGTCTTAGGACCATTCTTAATAAGAAATTGGTTGATGGTATTCCTGATTATAAAATTGGAAAAAATGTTTTTTGTGAGCATTTTGTGTTTGGAAAGCAATTTAGATCTTTATTTCCTAAAGGAACAAATAAAGCTAGAAGATTATTAGAGATTATTCACTCAGATGTTATGGGTCCTGTGGATATTGACTCTATTGGAAAATCTAGATATTATGTCACATTTATTGATGATGTCTCAAGATACACTTGGATCTATTTTATGCATAACAAATCTGATGTGTTCAATAACCTTAAGGAATTTAAGGCTTTAGTTGAGAAACAACCAGATCATAAGATAAAAGTGTTGGTGGTGAACAGTGTTCTGAGGAATTTGATGATTATTGTAAGCATGCAGGATTTGTGAGACAAAAAAACTACTCCATATACACCTCAAAAAAATAGAGCAGCAGAAAGGATGAACCAAACCTTAATGGAAAGAGCTAGGAATATGTTAAGTAGTGCTAAGCTAGATCGGTGCCTTTGGGCTAAGGTGGTATATAATTCTTTCTATTTAATCAATAGATCCCCTAGTTCATCTATTGAAGATAAAACCCCTTATGAAATGTGGTTAGGTAGGAAACCTAGTGTTTCACATTTAAGGATCTTTTGTTGTGAGGCTTTTGTTCATGTGCCTAAAGAAAAGTGGGCTAAGTTGGATCCAAAAGCACAAAAATGCATATTCATAGGTTATGGTGAAAATGTAAAACGTTGCAAGCTTTGGAATCCTCTAAAATAGAAAATTACTTTATCAAGAGATGTGATTTTCAGGGAATTTAGAGCTTATACTAGAGAAGAATAACCAAGGAGAAGGATACTTCTCGAATAGTTCATTTTGAGATAAAAGTTGAGAAGCATGAAGATGCACATGTTGAAGAAAAATTGGATGGATTGGATGAGGAGATTTCATAGAGTTCTGATATAGATGCTCATGATGAGGATATTGAGGAATCAAAAGAACCTTCTTTGAGAAGATCCACAAGACAATGGAATCCCATTGATAGGTATAGCCCACCCAATTTTTGTTGTATATTTTATTTGATGAGTACTAATGATGAACCTAGATATTAAAGAGAAGATTTTTCTTCATATGAGAACAAGCTTTGGTCACAATCTATGCATGAGGAAATGGATTCCTTGGATGCTTGTGACACATCGGATCTTGAGAGTTTTCCCAAAGGAATAAAGGCCATTGGTTGTAAATGGATCTTTAAAAAGAAAATTGGAGCAAATGGTAATATTGAAAGGTACAAGGCTAGATTATTAGCCAAGGGCTACTCCCAGAGAGAGGGGGTTGAATTTAATGAAATATTCTCTCTTTGTTGCTAAATTAACTTCTATTAGATTCTTTTTATCTATTGTTGTTGCTCATGCTTTTGAGATAGAGAAGATGGATGTGAAAACTGCTTTCTTGCATGGGGATCTTGATGAGGAGATTTATATGAGGCAACCTGATGTTTTGTTGTAAAAGGAATATAGTATTTGGTTTGTAGGTTAAAGAGATCTTTATATGGATTGAAACAATCACCTAGAATGTGGTTGTGTTAGGAGTGAGGAAGATCATTGTGTTTACATAAATTTTATTGATGATCAACTTTTAAATATTTTGTATGTTGATGACATGTTGTTTATTGGTAACATCAAGGTAATGATCAAAGAATTGAAAGCATAATTCTCTAGCACATTTGAGATGAAAGATCTAGGGGCTGCAAAATATATCCTTGGTATGGAGATCAATAGAGATAGACGTAACAAAAAGATTTGCTTAAGTCAAAGAAAATATGTTGATACTATTTTGAAATGGTTTGACATGCAGGATAGTAAACCAATTAATATTCCTTTACCTATTGGAATGAATTTAAGTTTAGACATGACTCCTAAATCTGATTTTGATCACGAGGAAATGTCTAAAATTCCATATGCTAGTGTAGTTGGTAGTTTGATGTATGCAATGGTCTATAGAAGACCAAATATAGCCCAAGCAGTGGGAGTTCTAAGTAGGTTTATGTCTAACCTTGGTAAATAAAATTGGACTTATGTTAAGAGGGTGTTTAGATATTTATGAGGTACTTTTGATTATTTTTTGGTTTATCATGGTGCTAATGATATTGATATTATGCACAAATCATTGGACATACAGGGTTTTGTTGATTTAGATTGGGTAGGAGACCTGGACAATCAGAGGTCGACAAGTGGCTATGTGTTTACTTTGTTTGGAGTTGTGGTTAGTTGGATGAGTAAGAGGCAGCCCACTATTACTTTTTCCACCATAGAAGCAAAGTACATGGCTTATACCTCTAAAGAGGCATTTTGGTTACAGAGACTTGGGAAAGGTATTGGTTTTAATTGCAAGCAAGTTAGAATTGAATGTGATAGTCAGAGTGATATTTGTTTAGCCAAAAATCCTATGTATCATGCTCGTACTAAGCATGTTGATGTTCAGTATCACTTTGTGTGAGAAATGGTTGAGAGTTGGAAGGTATTGATTGAGAAAGTTGACACTTTGATCAATGTTGCAGATTATCTTACGAAACCAATTCCTACAAATAAGTTCTCTTGGTGCAGGAAGGCCATTGGCCTTGATTCCTATACTTGATTTATAATAATGATTCCTTGTTTAGAATAATTACAATGTATAATGTCAAGTGGGAAAATGTTGGGAATAGGATGCCATTTAATTATAATCCTAAACATATTTCATGTATCTCCTAAGTCCTTGGAAAGTGCTCCCCAACACTAAGATTAGAAAGAGATTAAATTCAAATGAAATGAATATGTAAATTGATATTTTTAATTATTCCTAAATAACATGAACATGTGGGGGAATCCAAGATGAGTTCCTAAACAATAGGAGCACATGGGGTGCCCACATGGAAGGTGGAACCCACCTTGTTTCAACTAACTATTTGGAGGATTGATAACACTTCAGTAATGCATGTCTAGGTTCCTACAAAATAGGGATTGATATCTACGAGAGTGGAGTGGCACTATCAGTTCAATATTAGTTTAGTTTATTTTAGTTTAGTTTAGTTTAGTTTAGTTCAGCTCAACTCAGTTCAGTTATCTTCAGTTACATGTATTTATTTTGAGTTGTATACTAGTTGACTTGACTAATGACTTCAGTTGCATGATAGATAATAGGTGGATACTTTCAATTAAGTGGGGATGATCAATCATGCATAATGTTTTCATGAATTGATAGAGAGATATGTTTCAGTTAAGTAAGATTGAATTGGACCCACCTTGGGCACCAAAGTTGGCATCTTTCAATTAACACCTTTTGCATGAGAAGATATTTACAAGGCTCTATTAAGTGGGGCCCATTCTTGGGCACCAACTTTGAGGTGGAGTTTACAAGATATCTTCGTGATCAGAGTTCAGTTAAGTGTTCAGTTTGGGGCACCTAAATTGAGGAAGAATTTGGTTTGACTTATGTTTACATGGTGGAACTCTACTTGCCAAATCTAGGCATAGGTTTTTGAGAGGAGCTTTATGCTCTTGTAATTATCAACTCTTAGGAGTTTACGATTCTCATTCTTGTCTATATATTGCAGCAAGTGCATAAGAGTTTCAAGAGAGTTTATTGCAGGTTGTGAAGAATCATTGTTGAAGAATCAAGGATTGATACAGTGTTATTGTAATCTTATTCTAAGGTTAATAATATAAGCACTATTGGTTCTGGTGGAGTTTTTTCCCAGAAGGATTTCTCCACATATATGTCGTGTCACTTCTGTCTTTTGTCTACATTCTTCTACAATCTTTTTTCTATTTCTACAAATGATAAAATTGATTTAAACAAGATAATCATACACAAAGAATTGATCTAAATAGATTAATCATGCATAGATAATTGTGACAAAGAATACTTAATTAGATCTATAGTCACATAGTTTTACAAGTTTTAAAGCTACAAATTTACCTTCATTTTCAATAAAATCAGAAATACTTTGTTACATTCACTCTAATCTTCACTCACAATTCCAATGCACTATGACATTGCATACATACTTCTCAAGTGTTACAGGAATACTTTTGTTCCAACTTCCATACCAACCGAACAATCATTGTCTCTCTTAATTCCCACTATCGCCTCAATACTCCTATCATTCCATCGGAGGGACTCCCAAGTGACTCCTTCTGATATGGTGAATTTTCACCGATGAAGTACCATCAGAATGTCAAAGAGACGTTATAGCATCTCACATTGATATAAGAAGGTCTTGCCGATATACCTTACAACTTTGATCGGGTGGTCCCAATTGCCTACTTGTCACTCCTCTCATCATCGTACAACTAATGTAACTAGTGTGACTTGATATATCAACCAAACACTTGTTGCCACATGTCTTTCTGATGTCATCCTTCACGATCATTTGGTCCCACCTTATCAGCATGTCAAAGAGACTAATCATTTTGTTCCACCAACATGTGCATGTCTCTTTGATGAAGCGTTTATTGGGATGTCAAGGAGACTAGCCATTTCATCTCATCGACATGTGCATGTCTCTTTGATGAAGTGCTTATCGAGATGTCGAGGAGACTGGCCATTTCATCCCACCGACATGTGCTTGTCTCTTTGACGAAGTGCTTATTGGGATGTTGAGGAGAGAAGCCATTTCATCCCACCAAAATTCACCTGTCAACCCAATGAACCTATGGCCAATTCCTTTTACACCAGTAATTTTGAGACACCTTTTTCTCAACAAGGTCTTGACTTGTGGTCTAACTTTTCTATTCATTGTGAAGCTATTTGTACATGGGGACTTATAAGGGACATTATAAATGAGGGTTATGTTTATATATAACAATGAATCACGTGTCATCTACCCTAAATAAATGTTCTTTATTTCAAAATACGATTGTGTTTATTCATTTTGGAGCATTATGTAACATATGATAATCAATATTACAATGTTTTTATTTGAAATTTATTTTTTACAAAATAAATAGAAAAATAAAAGGTTAGAATGCGGAAGGTTAGAAAATATAATATAGATTATTAAAATTAACATATAAATTAATAACAAAATATTACATAACTATCACAATTAGGTTTAGGGGAGGACTCCTCACAGGATGAATATAAGGATAATTTGTAGGAGGTCTATGATGATGAATAGGGGAATAACGAGGAATATGAGGAGGAGGAAGGGAAAGATTAGGAAGAGAAGAGAAATGAGAAATAAGATATTGCAGAAGAAAGTGAGGAAGTCGAAGAGGAGGAGAAAGATATGAAGGAGGCAAAGAATATTTTTGTATCCTCTTCTCCAAGGAATGAGGAAGGCAAGGAAATAGTTGATGACAAGACTTCTTCTCTAGGTAGAGAGTAGAGTGAGAAAATTATTATTGGTTGGGAAAAATATTATGATAATAACCTGGAAACTATGGGCACTATAAGAACAAATTTAACTGATCTTTAAAAAAGAATGAGGGAATTGGATAAAAATATGGAAAAAAATAGCTACCAAGAAAAGATGAATATAATGGAAACAACCCTTGGAAAAATTAATTATGATACTGAAGGTATTATGAAGAAGGTTGTTATGGGGATTGTTTGATGGCCAGTCTAAAATTAAATAACAAAAGAATAAGCATGCCAAAGACAAAGAAACTCAATGAGAAATCAACAACAATTAGTTGTTGCAAAATTAGGAGAGAGTTGCTTGGGAGGAGTTTCTCGACTCCTTTCTTGACGATTGGAACCTTATAAGCTAATGATGTTTCTAGTTCTCTAGTATTGATTGTTGTTAGGTTAGTTATTTTTTATTTTGTTGGTGGTGTTATTTTTCTAGGCTTGTGTGCCCACTTTCTACCTTTTAAGTCATTTATGTTTTGAACTTATGGGATTAGGACCATTCCTTATTTAAGCGAAAACTATCAAAATTATGTATAGATAAAGCAAGCTTCAATGGAGATTTTAAATTACAAAATAATCACACAAAATACTCTAAGAATGATGTAATTTTATGACATCTTTAATAATAAGAAAAGAGGTTTAGGTTACTTCATATTTTTGAAAGTGTTCATAACTTGAACAAATGGACAAACATGCTAATTCAATACAATTTTAAACAAAATCCATTATTTGAGAGCAAACCATGAAGAGAACTAGGCAATAACAATTCTCTTTTGTTAGTCTCCCATACATCAACAATTTAGA
The DNA here is from genome assembly GCA_007115665.2 of Sequoiadendron giganteum. Taxonomy (NCBI): domain Eukaryota; kingdom Viridiplantae; phylum Streptophyta; class Pinopsida; order Cupressales; family Cupressaceae; genus Sequoiadendron; species Sequoiadendron giganteum. Next base: position 618,397,986 of record CM021104.1, read on the forward strand.
TAGTCCTTAAAAATGATCAATTGAATGGAATTTTATATATGACGTCTCTCAAGAGACAATTTAAAATCAATGGTTGAAATTTAGCTTTTATCAATGGTCTAGATTGACTTAGAAATAATATTCTAGCATCAAGTATATTCCCAACATATTATTTTATGATAGGCTATCAAGATCTTCTACATGTTATTCAACATACTTGAGCTCTAACATGTTGTACTATCTAATTCCAAATGGAAATTATCCCTACAAAAGAAAGAAATTAAATTCATCACACATCAAATATGTTGCAAAATATTTCTAAAAATAAAAACTAGATAGTATATTTGTGTTTTGGACATTTTAGATGCCATCCCATGTGATATATTTTCATAATTTAGTTTCCTTCAAATTTTCTATTTTTATTTTTTTGGACAAGTTGAACAACAATACAAAGTTTTAAAATTTTATTTCCATTAATAATTTCCAAATTTAAGTGTTGTAGGTAATATCTACTTTGAGAGAATTAATACTCAATCTTCCATCATTTATTCACAATTTGGTATTAACTTTTTCAAATGTTTACTACGTTTAATGGGATCTTTAACAATTTGTAAGATAAAAATTGTGTAAATTTTCATGCACCACCTCCTTTTATTCTTTTTATTCATTGAAAACATTTTTAAATTATTTTTTTTGATTTAGATGACTTATAATGCCAACACTAAAAAAATTAGAGTTATTTTAATATCTTATTTCATTTTATTTTTTCACTAAGGTAGGTGAATTCGTGGGCCATCTAGATTTTGTAGGAATTTGTGATTCATTTGGATATCTAGTAGAACCATGAGAACCCACAACTATAATAGGAAGTTTCAGTAAGATATTCTTATAAAAATCACCCCTTGATTACTACCACATTTTTTTTAACTCATTTCACAACAACTATCAACTAAATTTACCAAGCATCTTCCATATAGCTTAGAAGTGATGACTTCATAACTTCTCCAATCACTATGGTGGTGAAAAATCTATGCTATCACTTATATGCTTACACTCAAAAGTGGAAAACTCCCAATGATAGGGTCATCCCTAGACATAGACCTAAAACACAAGGCTTAATTCATGATGACCCTACCTACATATCCCTTTTGGGAATCAAAGGATTTGTAGTTTATACACCAATGATAGAGAGATTCCATCCTCTCCTCTTCTATGAGATCTCTATTCTCTATTTAAATAATAACTATTAATTAATATTATGTGTTTAAATTAGTCTATTTACACTAGAATAATAACAACACATTCTAATCAAGTGTTTGTTTCCATGTCAATCAATGCCAATAATTAATGTACAAACACATACAAATTAATATAGGGGTCATAACATTCTATGATACCAAGCTCACATAGTTATTTTCTTGAGCACACAACACTTATACACAAGGTGACTAATCCATACACACATCACAAGTACCATAATGACTAGCTCATATACACAGCATAGTTACAACAATGACTACCTCATACACATATCACAAGTAAAAAAGTGATAGATTAAGAATACATCATATTGAACAATCCACACATATACCACATGTTTACATAAGGGTAAAAATTGCCACTATGGAAGTAGATGCAACCTACTATTTGGATCATCCTACTACTTGGTTCACTAACACATAAGCTTGTGGGTATACCCCTTATGGAAAATTAATTTCAATGCATCTCATACTACATGCCATGGTTCCCATCCTTTTCCCAATCCATTTACATTTATGATGACAATCAAGCATTTCATACTACTTTATGTCATCACCGACAAGGGAATCAATATATAAATGAGCACAAAATATCCAAAGACATTTACACAAGTAAATGGTGAGTGAATAAAATATATATATTGAGTGAATGACACATACATAATTAGTGACTAACACCCACCATTTTAGTGCATACCACCCATCCTGTCAATCCTTTACACTATTTGTGATGATGGAAAGCATCCCATACTACTTGTGACCATCACCAAATTCACATACAACCACTAATAAGATTCCTAGAACTCATAGAATCATCAAGTCATTGGATTTAGACATCTATTACTACCAATTCACCGACAACAAGTTTGTCCAACCTAGAAGGAGTAGCATTTTTATATACCACCTAGTGGTCATGGTGATAATTTAAACTAACCCCTTCACAATATGGGTAGCACCTTACTTTGATCACCTTTGTACTATAGATGATTGTCTACTAACCCTCTAGATATCAAATATGGTTTTTGTTACCTATATTATAGGGTTAACAACCAACTCAACTGTTCTAGTATCAAATATAAGATAGTCCTTGGAAATATTTCACCTCTATGATATAGGTGAATATCGACTAGTCCATAAAATACAACAATAGCTCTATGAATAAATTATTTGCACAATAGAATGACAACCTACTAGCTTCTCTAGTATCAAAATTGATTTTTATATGTGGGGTTCTTAATCCATGTACACACAATAAACACATCACAAGGGTTCACAAGTACTAGTCTAGTGGGCTTATATATGTACATTATAATCAAGTAATTTAGAAGCCTATACATAGATTCTATAGGATTAGAGTCAAATTTTATAAATACATAAGAATCACATTGAACCCACATGAGTTGAACTCTAGTTAACATGTACACATAAACAAATACCTAATTATAAATTAATAAAAATCACACACTTCATTCAAAATATTAGCCAAATTACATTATTTAAAGAAATTCTTAATTAGAAATCTATATAAGGGAAAAATATCCAACCTTACTCAATAATACTTACAGTTTTTTCCTTTAAATGACATAAGTAGCCTTGAGGAATGTCAAACCAATCTCAACCCAAAATCAAACACATAGCTACAAGAAGTGGACCATCTGTAAAAAATAAGAATACCTATTATTAAATTCATTAGATCCTATTAGACTAGTTTTACATAATTACTACTTACAAATTATCAAGTTTTTTTTACTCATTCATAACCATATAAGACAAAGTTCAGCCTCAAACTAAAGCCTACTAAAGAGGGAATGTTAAACAAGTTTAGGAACAACCCCAAGACTTGGATTTATCCCCTAAACCCTTCCCTATGAACTTGGGGTCATAGGGGCATCTTTCACCCAAGGACTTCCTACATACCCACTACCACACTAGATCAAAATTGTATATATTTATCTTTACAATGTTTATCTCAATAAATATGCACCTAGAATTCCTACACATAAAATCCCTCATATAATAAATAAATAGGGATAATATTTTTTCCACCCAAGGGGAATTAATTAAACCTTAGCAAATTAATATTAATTTTAGATCTTTCAAACACACCAAGTTTCTATACACATTAATATTCTCTTACATGAGAGAATAAGGTTTAGCTATGTTTTTTCAAGAATACTATCATCTAAGATATATATTTCTAGGTATGGAGATCCAAACATACCTAGGTACAAGGTTGCTAGCCAATCTTGAATCAATCTAAGAATAATGCATCAAAAAAGAGTGTATATCCATATAAATTAGAAGTCAAAATACTCTTTTTTTTGGTCGGTAACATGAAATATTTGTATTGCTAGAAAATGAAAATTACATCACATTTATCAGTTTTCAGTATCCACCAAAAACATCATTTTGCAGAAAGGTTCAAAACATAAGCACCTAAACGTGCAAGAGAAATAGCTACTTGTTTCCATTGTACCCACCACCTAATTATACTACCAAATCCACCTTCGTCTATCCTATGCTTAATACATTTTCCGCATCCAAAATGCAAAGTGATCTCACCCTTTCCCCAAAGTGAATAGGATTGGTTTAAACTTAGAAGCCACTACAAAATTATAACATTTAAACAATACAAAAAGAAACTTAGAAAATCCTTCCATCTACGAGCTCTACCCAGGACCTTCGCTCCTCTACGTACTGTTTGTAGCTTCTGCTTCATCTGGCCCTTTCCCTTCTTTTTTTTGCTGGTATTTTAGTTTCTCCTCCATTCTCTACAACTCCTCCCTCGCCCGAGCCCATCGGTCCTTCACCCAACTCTTTCACATACTTCTTCTTCTGGAGTCCACTTTGCTTCTTATTCAGACATTTCCTCTAGCACTTTGCTTTCACCACCTTTCCTTGCACTTCTGAAATAGCCTTCTCAATAAACTCTTCAACCTCCATGAGCTCAATAAAAATCTTGAGTGCTTTCCATCCCAATCTAGCTTCTTCCTGGCACCAAGATTTAAAATTTCCTTTTGGCCATCGAATGAATAGCTTAAGTCCTGAGACCCCATAGAGTAACTCCATTTCTTCATCAATTATTCCTTCTAAGATATCTAGGCCAACCCCCGGTACTGCCCATTCAAAAATTGACTCCATTTCCACCAAAAAATCCTCATGCACAATTTTCTTCGTCACTTTTTGCACCATTTCCATAGATTCTCCTAGGTCGAAACCTCATGCCGCAATCATGGAATAAACATCCAAGTTTTTTCTCAATTTGTGTCTCAGAGCACCAAAATCCTTACCTAAGATCATTCTTACACATTGCACAAGCTTGTCATCTTCAATGAGGAATAATCCTTGGAGTCTCTTCACTAACACATCACCATGGAATGGACTCAACTTCCTTTGTGACAAAAAAGTAAAATTTGCCTCCATTTTCATTTGAAAAAAACAATTCCTACACCACCAAGTCACTACTTCCCAACATTTTTGCTTCTTCAAAATGTGAGGATAATCATCACTACCTCGGGCTATAATACCAGCCTTAAATACCAACTTCAAATTAAATTCTCTAGGTACTACAAGGCCATTGCTCGACGTCTCCATCACTCCCTAGTCTTGTCAAAATGTCGGACACTAGCTACCACCCTATGCATTATCAATAAAACTCCGCTAAACTTAAATCTCTAAAGTATTCAAATTTTAAATCACCCACCTCACTAAAAGATAGCACCCATTTAGATAGCACATTTGGTTCAACATTTCCACCTCATCTAATGTGGCAGACCAAAAAACTTTCAAGAGTGGCTAATTCTTTATTTATTTTTACCACATATTGAAGGTGACACACATGAATGGATCCATTCATCACCGCTTGAACTATTATCATCGAGTTCCCTTCTAAGTGAATCCTTTTGGCACCTAAATTTTTACCACACTTGATTGCCAATAGGGCTTCTATAGATTTTGCTATATTATTTGTTCCTTTTGTCAATTTCTTTGCTCCTAATGCTACCACATCACCATTCTAGTCTTGAATTATAAATCCGGCCCCTGAAGGGCCAAGATTTCCCTCTAAAGCCCCATCAAAGTTTATCTTCCACCAGCTTTCTGATGGTCTTTCCCAACGAACCATCCTACACTTCTTCTCTATTGGATTTACCCAACCCAACCCCTTAATAGGACTCACACAAATACCTGGCCAGTATTCCTAGATTTGCTTATCCTCCGAGGTGAAAGGAATTTTTGGATTAAAATGGAATGAGGCTGCTACTCCAACTACTTCCTCTACTACATGGTTTACTCTCCATTTTATCCTCTCCAAATTCTCTACTTTATCTGAAAAAATTCTTCTATTTCTTTCCTTCCAAATCTCTCAAACCACTAGAGAAGGACTGACCTTCCAAATGCAGGAGAGAATCGACTTTCTTCTTGGTAGAGGCTAGCTTTCAAAAACCTTCTTCAATGTATCGAGGGTTGGACTTTTCTACCCCAAAGATTTCCTTAACATTTCCCAAAATTTTGCAGCTATATTACAATGCAGGAGGAGATGGCCACTAGTCTCCTTAGCCCCTGAGCACATTACACATTTGGTCAATCCACTAAAATCTAAAAGTTTCCTTTGTTCCCCTATAAGGATGCAGCCTTGAATTTCCAACCATGAAAAGGCACCTACTTTAGGGAGAAATTATTTCCCCCAACATAATATAACCAACCAATTTTCAATTCCGGCTTCTGGATCTAAGAGCTGGTATCCTAATTTCACTAAATACTTCCATCATCGACACCACACCAAATCACCTTGTCCTCCTTATTTTATCTCGTAAACTTTCTACTTTAGAAAATTTCTTGCAAGAGAGATTTCTATCTATCAGATAGCTCAACCTCCTAAAGAGACCTCCACACCCAATCACCCCCTACCACATATGCTTTAAACTCTAGGTAGTCACATACTTTTTCTCCCCAATGCTGACTAAACCAAAGCCTTAACTCCTGCAAAGATTTATTCTCTTTTAAAGATGGAAATCCTTACTACAAGTCCTCCATAAATTTCACTTTTGTTCCATTCCCTAACTACCAAGTAATATGGTCTACAATAACTTGATGGCAAGAGATCGTAAAATTCCAGATAGCTGAACTCGAAGGGGGATTCTGCGTTGTGAAGATTCTACTATTTTCTAGCAAATCTAAGTACTTCGCCCTTAAGATCTTTACCCATAACTAAGTAGGCTGAGAATAAATATTCTAAACCAACTTAGCACCTAAAGCCTCATTCATACAACCCTAGTCTCTTAAGCCCACACCACCTTTCCCTTTCACCATGCAATTTTTTTCCCATGATAGTAGAGGAATTTTATCCTGATCCAATGCCACATTCCAAAAGAATTTCCTCATTCGCTGCCCTACTACCTTGACAATTTTTTTAGGGATTTTAAGGAACATCATTGGAAAAATAGGGATAGCTAAGACAATAGACTTCAACATTAAAATTCTGCTCATAGAGGTCAACCATCTTCTTTTCCAACCATCCATACGCTTTAGACAAAAATCAACTAAGTCCTTCCAAATCGACACTTTACTTGCCCCTCCAAAAAGAGGAATGCCTAAGTATTTTCCAGGAAGAGTTCCCATCTTCATGCCTAATATAAAGAAAATTTCTCTTTCTTTCTGACAGTAGGTATTGAAAAAGTAAATCTTGGATTTTCTCCAATTTATACATTTCCCTCACACCTTACTATACTTATCTAAAGTACTCTTCATAAGTCTTGTCTCTCTAAAAGAGGCTTCACCCATGACGAGAGTTTCATCCACAAACTATAGATGGGATAACAGATCTAAACCTTCTACAACACGTACACATTTCCAAAGCCCTTCCTCTCTCTTTTTAGAGATCAATCTTCCCAAAGCTTCAGACAAGATGATGAATAAGAAAGGGGAAATAGGATCTCCCTGTCGAATTCCCTTATCTGAGGTAAAAAAAAATTGAGGACTACTGTTAAGAATAACCAAGAATCTGGGGGAGTTTATATAGCTAGCCACCCACTTTATCCACATCTCATTCAAACTAAACTTTCTGAGGTCTTTTAGGAGAAAGCTTCTATTTACTTCATCATAAGCTTTCCTTATATCTAACTTCACAAGAATTTTTTCTAATCTAGCAAGCCGAATGGAGTGGATAACTTCATGAGAAATAATAATACCTTCATAAATAGACTTGTTTGGAGAAAAACCACTTTTCTCTAAGGAGAAAACTGAATCAAGGACACATTTTAAATGATTTTCCATCACTTTTGAAATCACCTTGTACACTGTGTTACAAAGGGCAATGGGTCTGAAATCCAAAAATGATACAATTTCATCTTTCGTAGGGACTAGGGCGATAAAAGTATTATTAAGGTCCTTCAAAACAAAACCTTCCACCCTAGATTCCTCAACCACCTCCCATAGCTCTTGAGCTAAAACATCCCATAACTTTTGAAAGAAAAAAGCTAGGAATCCATCTGGACCTAGTGCCTTATCTCCACCCATACTGAAAAGAGCATATTTTACTTCTTCTAAAGTAATTGCCTCTGTGAGAGCTGAATTTTGGGGATCATAAACACAACTGGGAATATTATCCAAGACTTCATTCTCCTACGAAGAATCTACCTCACTATTTTTGAAAGCTTCAGAGAATAAACACACAACTTCCTTACAGATGTCATCCTTTTCAATGAGGGTCTTTATATCCTTATCTTGTATAGAGAAAAATTTATTGAAAGATCTCCTAAATTTTACTACATTGTGAAAAAACTTTGTATTCTAGTCCCCCTCCTTTAGCCAAGTCTCCCTTGATTTTTGTCTCCGAAATATTTTTTCTTGAGCCAACACCTCCACATACTGCTTGTTCAGTCTTTTTTTCCAATTGGAAATCATCCTCACTCAAACCTTCGTCAATAAGCTTAGAGTGTAGCTTCCCCAATTCTTGCTCAGGATTAAGTTTCTTTGAGAAAATATTCTTGAAACTTCTATGTTCCATTTCTTCAGTTGCTCCTTTACAAATTGTAGCTTTCTAAAGAAGATAAAAGCTTTATTTCCCCTCCTTGTGGGCGCATTTACCCACCAATCTGCTACAAGCTCTAGGAACCCATTTTGTCTAAACCATATTTTTTCAAACTTGAAAGGGCACCGATCAGGGGCTTCCTCCTCTTGAATTCTCACAATTATCGGATAATGATCAGATCCTGTAATTGGGAGAATCTCCGACTGAAAGGACCATTGGAAATTTTCCCAATTCCCTACAAGAAGAAATCTATCAAGCTTCTCAACTATGTTTAGAAAACTAGAATGACAGTTTGTCCACGTGAAATCCACATTTCTGAATTGAATCTCCAAAAGACCATTATTGGTTACAAAATCACTAAAATCCTTTTGTCTTTGGACTAGCCCAAACCCCCTTTCTTGTCCGATGGCTTTAGAATTGAATTAAAATCTCCACCCAAAAGGAAAAGATTCTCACTATTAGCTTCCAAAACCTTTGACATCTCAATCCATAATCTCCTCATTTTTGATGCGTTATTTGGACCATACACATTTAATAAAAAGAAACCAGAGAGAAGCTATTTAGAAAAGATATTTACCCATTGCCAGGATTTTTCTGATCTGAGCAACTAGATCCCTAAACCACCCAAGGCTCCTAAAGCTTCCACTGTAAAACATTTCCAAGAGGGGAAATGCTTTCCAAAGGCTTTAGCTTTAGTTCCACTTAATTTTAATTCTTACAGCAACATGACATCAGGTCTTGTTTGATCAAGGAATTTCTTGATCAAACATATTTTGTCAGGGGAATTGTAGCCCCTGACTTTCCATGATAGGACCTTCATTGCTCCCGAGAAAAGGCATAGCCTTTTCTCGATCTCAACTTTTTCTAGCCTATTGCACTTCTAGCAATTTCTAGTTTTATCCTCATGGGTTTAGGGCCTCTTTTTTTCTTTTCCACTACCTTCACCTTGCTATGCTTCACTGAGGTTTGATCCAATGTACGATTTTTTGTTATCCCCAACTCAAAGTTGAGGCCCAAATCATCTCCAGCACCTTCCTCCTCATCCGAAGGGGGCTCTAGATCTAGATCTTTAAAGGGGTTGTCCACTTATCTTTCATCCTCAAAGGAACACTCTAGGTTTGTGATAGGTAAAATCGGTATGTCCTTAAAAAAAGGTTCCTCTGATTCTATGCCTATGTCTGAAAAATGAATTTCAAACCGAAGAGAATAAATTTTTGAAATCCTACTTTCCTCTAACTTCATATCCAGTTTCTCCCTTCTTTGATCACTTTGGGAATTATTGGTAGTACTACCAGATTTATTTGGACTATTTATAGGCCTTTCGACAGTCGCTCCAAACTGAGCCTTCAATTTTTCCAAAAGTGGTGAAAGTGTCGAAGTACAATCTGCCTTTCCAGACAGACACTCCTGAGTAATTTCTAAGTGTTTCCATCCTAGGCCCATCTTCTTGAATCTCAAAATTCCTTACTATAAGAACAATTCCTAACTCCATCTTATTACAATTTGAGTCTACCATTGTTTCCTCGCACACATTTTTATCAGACTTGTCAAAATCTTTCCGCGTAGACTCCACCAACCTTTATTCTGCCTCCCTTACTACAACCCCTGGCCTTTCTGTTTCCCAAAAGTTTGTCCATAAACCAAGGGCTATTTTGGAATTACTCAAACCCCGATCATTCTCACCACACCTATCCCAGGCCCTCGACATAACTTCTAAAAAAGTGTTATCCTCTACTTTAAAAGCATTTTCTTTGAATAGTAACAAGTCCACAAGAGAATTTTGCTCCAAACTTTGTCCTTTTTTTCTGCCAAACTACACTCCCCATCGGGATGCACCACCTCGTTACACATAGAGCACATCTCAATATTTTCTTCCACTTCAATCATTTTCTTCCAGGTACCTGCTCCCATATTTAACTCTATCATTGTAGGGAGTGGTTGATTTGACTGCCAAAGAATATGGATTATGGCATACAATGCTATAATTAGAATTAGCTATAGCTTCATCTGCTTTGACAAAGGTACCCAGCTTGTTACCAATTAGTTTTAGGGTTTCTATACCCCAGTATTCATGGGGAAAATTATACAGGTGAATCCAAATGGGTACCTCTTAAATAGAATCAGTTTTGGGGTCAAATTTAGGGGACTGGTCCTTAATGTAAAACCCTTTTCCCCCCATTAAAAATGACCCATTATTCATGATCCATTCCTTATCAAAAGGGTTTGGGCATATAACCAGGTAGAAACCTTTAAAAGAAAAATCAAAACAGTAGCTTCTCCCTAATGCTCATTACACCAACTTCTGACCCTTTTGAAAGTTGACCATGGGTTGCTCCACTTCATAAAGGAATCCTTCTCTCTAAGAAGGCCCACATATTCATTCCACGCTTGAATATCTACTACTAGGGAAACTACAGTGGCATGCTCAATGGTAGAGTTTACCTGGTTTGAAGCCCACTGGTCATTTTGTTGTTTCAGCCTCCAAAACGTTTTTTCCAACTTCTGAACATCCACTAGCTCTGTGAGGTGCATCTTTGCATAACCCCATTTGCTCTTTGAGACTCCCTGAGGTTCCATCCCCCCATTCTGACCTTTCTAGGAACCCTTACCACTATTTTTCAGAGCCTTCCATGCTTCTTGTGGGGCAACCCATGGAGGATTCAGTGGGAACCCTTTGTGTCTATGATTGTAAGGCCAACGAGATTAACATCCACCATTACCTTGAAACTCCTGTGACCTGTGATCGCCTCGACTCTTCCTCCGCTCCACCATTCTCAAGTTTAAATATAGTATTGTTAGAAGTCAAAATATTGTTACCATGCATCAATTATTAAAAATCCTTGGCATAGGTCATGTAAGGTCCCATTATAATAAGGTTATATAAGCTCAAGTATCATAAACAAATAATACTTCATATTGGATGAAACCTGATGAGCATCAACAAAGCCACATAAAATTATATGTGACCTCAAAGGCTTACAAAAATACTTAAATAAACTTTCCTTAAACATGTTCCATGGGTAAGTGCACCAAGATGGTTCCCAAAAAGGGGACTTAAGTGGACACCTTTTTTTCTAAAATCAGGAAATACTGACCTTGGACGTGAAATTGAGGATAGTTACACTCAAGATTTTGAGATGGAACAAAAACAAGGATCGAAGTGCTTCGAGTCTACTTTCTAAACTACTAATTTATTTTTAAAATAGTTGAAATTAAGGGGTTTAAATGAGGGACGTACACAAATTGGTGTTGTTTTTATCAAAAAAACATAATATAGCAACTCTTGTACGACCCTAGCACGGTGTACTTTTTTTTAGTATTTTTAAAATCACTATAGTCAGAAGCTAGCTAACAATATGTAGTTGATGCACGATTTTTTTAATAATTTTTTAATGGATATTTGGTTTTTTACTAATTTTCGAAGTGGACACTTCTTGAAAAATAGAATTTTGGCCGTGCTACCCCTACAAATTTTGGAAAATGATTGATTTTTTTTTAATTTTAAAATTTTTAGAATGGGGTTTAGTTTCTAAAACTGTAATTTATTTGAAATTTCAATGAGCAGTTAATTTATAATGAAAAAAACACAAAACACTACTTTTTTTAAAAAAAGAGACATACAAACAAAAGAAATTATGGATGAAAGGCTTAACATTGTTAGAAAGTGAAAAAAATTACATCGTTGGATAGCTAAGAGAGAATGTAACATTACCTAAATGTTTGATTTGTTTGATATTGAACCACGTGCAATCCTGGTGGTGAGCATGAACTCGATTATGTGAAATATTGTAGAATTTGCAAAAACACGTCTCTGGTAGTTGGGAATGCCCTCCAAGCCTTTGGATTCGTATTCCAAGGAAAATACCAATCCTAAGGCTTGGGGATTCCCAAAGCAAGATATAACGTGAGCGTGTTATAATGTGCTAGCATTATATCTAAGTTTTGACATGGTTTTTTACTTCTACAGGAAACATGTCAACCAAGACATAACGTGAGCGCATTATAACATGCTCATGTTATGTCTTCCTTTATGTTAAATGCCACTCTATTGAATATATTTTGATATATTTGTATGTTTGTATGTATGCATGTATGCATGCTTGTATGTGTGTATGTATGCCTATATGTAATAATGCATGTATATTGTATGTATGCCTATATGTATGTAAGATTGTATCAACACATGTATCTATGTATGCTTGTATGGATGTATGATTGTATGTACATATGTATTATGCTTGTATGTATGTAAGTGTGTATGTATTTATGCATGTCTTTAGAGGGAGGGATAATTTTAAGAGAGAGTCTGGAGAGAGGGAGAGGGGGTGGAAGTGAGAGTTTAAGAGATTGGGAGTGGTAGAGAAGGGGTTGGAGTGAGAGGGACTTAGATAGGTAGGGTGGGAGGGATAGAGGGAGGGAGAGAGAGAGAGGGGGGGTGGGAGAGAGAGAATTGAGAGAGGGAGAGAGAGATAGAGAGAAAGAGAGAGTTATGTAGGTAGGGTGCCAAAGGGAGAGACTTGAGAGTGTGAGGGGGGAGAGAGAGATGCAAAGAAAGAGAGCTATGTAGGTAAGGTGAAAAATGGAGATAATTGAGAGTGTGATGGTGGGTGAGAGGGAGAGACTTGAGAGATAGGTAGTGAGAGGGAGTGCGAGAGAGAGGGAGTGAGAGAGAGGGAGTGTGAGTGAGATACTTGAGAGAGGGAGAGGGTGTGGGAGGGAGTGACCTCATAGAGGTAGAGAAAGAGGGGGGTGGAGTGAGAGGGACTTATCTAGGTAGGGTGGGAGGGATATATAGAGAGAGGGGAGAGAGAGAGTTACCTAGGTAAGTTGCTAGAGGGAGAGACCTGAGAGAGAGAGGGGGTGGGAGGGAGAGACATGAGAGGGAGGGAATGGGAGAGAGTGGGAGGGACATAGAGAGAGATAGATAGAGGGAGCGAGAGAGGGTGGTAGGGATTGATTGAATGAGAGGTACATAGAAAGAGGGAGAGGGTAGATAGAAACAATTAGAGAGGGTAGGAGAGAGGGAGGGAGGGAGAGGTGAGATGTATAGATAGAGAGAAAGTGGTAGGGGTTGAGGGTATAGGGTTGGGGGATTAGGGTGGAGGAAATATAGGGTTGATGGTTTATAGGGTATTAGGGTTTAAGGGTTGAGGGTTGAGGGATTAGGGTCGATGGTAGAGGGTATTGGGTTGAGGCTATAGGGTAGAAATTTTAAGGGTTTAGGTTTGAAGGGTTTTAGATTAAGGGTTTAGGGTATAGTTTTGAGGGTATATGGTTGAAGGATCGGGTTGAGCGTCCAATGTAAAGGGTAGAGGTTATAGGGGTTGAGGGTTTAGGGTTTAAGGATTGAGGGTTGAGGGATTAAGGGTTGAGGGTTGAGAATTGAGGGTTGAGCATTTAATGTATAAGGTAGAGAGTAGAGGGTAGAAGGTTTAAGGGTTTAGGGTTTAAGGATTGAGGGTTGAGGGTTTAGGGTTGAGGGTTTAGGGTTGAGGGTTTAGGGTTGAGGGTTTAGGGTTGAGGGTTGAGGGTAGAGGGTTTAAGGTTGAGGGTAGAGTATTGAGGGTATAGGGTATAGGGTTGAGGGATTAGGGTTGAGGGTCCAATGTATAGGGTAGAGGCTATAGGGGTTGAGAGATTAGGGTTTAAGGGTTGAGGGTTGAGGGTTGAGGGATTAAGAGGGTATAGGGGTTGAGGGATTAGGGTTTAAGGGTTGAGGGTTGAGGGTTGAGGTATTAATAGGGTATAGGGGTTGAGGGATTAGGGTTTAAGGGTTGAGGGATTAAGAGGGTATAGGGGTTGAGGGGTTAGGGTTTAAGGGTTGAGGATTGAGGGTTGAGGGTTGACAAATTAAGACGCTATAGGGCTTGAGGGATTAGGGTTTAAGGGTTGACGGTTGAGGGATTAAAAGGGTATATGGGTTGAGGGATTAAGAAGGTATAGGGATTGATGGACTAGGGTTTAAGGGACTAAGAGGGTATAGGGGTTGAGGGATTAAGGTTTAAGGATTGAGGGTTGAGGGTTGAGGGTTGAGGGATTAAGAGGGTATAGGGGTTGATGGATTAGGGTTTAAGGTTTGAGGGTTGAGGGACTAGGCTTTAAGGGTTGAGGGTTGAGGGTTAAGGGATTAAGAGAGTATAAGGGTTGAGGGATTAGGGTTTGAGGGTTGAGGGTTGAGGGTTGAGGGTTGAGGGATTAAGAGGGTATAGAGGTTGAGGGATTAGGTTTTAAGGGTGGAGGGTTGAGGGTTGAGGGATTAGGGTTAGGTTGAGGGTTCAGGGATTAGGGTTAGGTTGAGGGTTCAGGGTTGAGGGTTCAGGGTTCAGGGTTCAGGGATTAAGAGAGTATAGGGGTTGAGGGTCGAGGGTCGAGGGATTAAAAGGGTATAGGGTTTGAGGGATTAGGGTTTAAGGGTTGAGGGTTGAGGGTTGAGGGATTATGAGCATATAGGGGTTGAGGGATTAGGGATTAAGGGTTGAGGGTTGAGGGATTAAGAGGGTATAGGGGTTGAGGGATTAGGGTTTAAAGGTTTAAGGGTTGAGGGTTGAGGGATTAAGAGGGTATAGGGGTTGAGGGACTAGGGTTTAAGGGTTGAGGGTTGAGTGTTGAGGGATTAAGAGGGTATAGAGGTTGATGGATTAGGGTTAGAGGCTTTAGGGTTGAGGGTTGAGGGTTGAGGGATTAAGAGGGTATAGGGGTGGATGGATTTTTTGGAAATAAGATATACTGAGAGGCAGGGGTGAATCAGTGTTGTGCAAAAATAAACTTTATCAACCTTTATCTTAAAGAATTAACAACATTCAATCATAGTGCATAAACATGAAAATAAACACAACACCATAACACCAAGATTTTTATGTGGAAACCCTGTTAGGGGAAAAACCACGGTGGATGGCCAATCCAGAATTATGATCTGAGTATACTCAAAGGAAGATTAGAATAAGGGGAATGGACTTGCATTCAGGTGCACTGCCTTGAGCTTGCTGCTCAAAAGGGAAGGCTCACTTCCTTACAAAGAAAATCAGACTAAAAGCATCAAAGAGTTTGAACTGAGAAAAATAACATCTAAATATGTCTGATTATAGTTCTGGTTAAGCACAATATTTGATGTACTATCCTACAGATTGATTATGCACTTCTCCTCTATTCTGCACACACTCTCAACATAGATCCTTTATGTACAAGTTAAATTATGCATTATCACTCTTTTGCTCTGCTCTTATTTGCAATTCACATCATACACACTTCATACATCATACAAAATGATATAGACGATCCTATATATATCCACAACAAAGAATTCAATTACACTTTGTCAGCTTCAATAGAACACAAAAATAATTACAATTGTCAGCTCAAATCATGAGAAATATGCAATGTGTATCTACAACAGTCAACCAAAACTTGGATAGGACCCAAAAAAAGATTTACGAACAAAAAAATACTTAACTAATTACTTCTCATACATCTGCGACATAATTCATTCATGAAGTGGACTCCAGTACTGATAAAATAGATAATTAGCCAACCAGATCTTCTAACTCACACAAGAATTGATATGAGGCATTGCACTTCAATAATAACAAAGATAATATACTAGAAAACATTTCCTGAGATGTCCAACACAAAACAATAACATAAAGTCTTCATATAGATCAATGCATACTAAACTACTAGATGCTCTATTCTTCCTTGTCAATTTTCAATCTATCTACTGGTATGATCAAATAATGATGTGTGTATCTGATCATCGATTAGGGTTACAATCAATGACAACACCAAGTGATACTAGCAGTGCCTCTTGCAAACAATCTCCCCCTTTGGCATTGATGGCAGCACTTAGTGAAAATGACTAAGTGTCAGATCGGTACCAAGATAGACTACACTGCCATCTCAAAATTTCAAAAATGTAATTCTCCTCTTGAGATGATTATGCATTTTTTACTCCACTACTCTCCCCCTTTGACATCAATGGAAAAGGCAGGGAGCCACATACTAAAAATGGATCAATCAATCAAATCTGTTATACAAAAATGCTTCTTTAACTTACATAAGCTGGAAAATGTCTACAAAATATTTCTTCAGTTGGATAAAATTTGTGTCCCAAACCCTTTTGAGACTCTCCAGGATTGTTATATGGCCACAAATCAAGCAGGATTGTGTCTCTGCAGATTCCAAGCTGGTTGGATCACCAACTACCATAGTGTCTTCTCCTTCCTTTAGAGTGCTTGACAATATATCAATTTTTGGATAAATTATGCCTCTAAGTTCACATGTTCTTGGAACAATTTTTTCATTCTCATGCTTCATGCTTTTTATTTTGTCAAGCAAAGACATCACTTCACCTTTTGTTTTTCCAATACCACCAGTTAGAGGATCAAATATTTCAGAAATAGTACTCAACTATTTTTCCAGATCCTTAAACTTTTTCTCATTTTCTTCATAAAACTTTGAAAGAGACAAACATGATTTGTAAATCTTTCCACCTTCTAAGAGAGCATTCTGTACATTCTTCACACATGTAGCTAAAAATATTTTATCTTTTACAATCATCTTTTTCAGTCCACTAAACATTTTAACATCAAACTCTTTATGTAGTTTCACCATAGCTGATTTCTTGAGTGACTCAAAGTGAGTACTTACATAGGGGTGATCCCACAATAGTGGTTTACAATTTTTGGCCAAACTGGACACTAATTTTTATTTTTTTTAACTAAATCTTCACATTTGGGCACCTATAGTGGCTAAACCGTGAGGAATTTGATGATGATGCAAACTAGAGTCTCGTCACATTATTTCTATAGATTCTAAAAATATTTTTTCAATTTTTTTGGAATCATATTGCACATCTTTTTTCATCTCCCACGAAAACTATTTTTTTCATAAAACAACATTTTAAAAAAGTGGCGCACACCGTATAACACATAACTTTTTTTCCATGAAGGATAAAATTCTAATTCTTTCGAATTTAGATTTGTAACTCTGATATCTAGTGCTTCCACTTGTTTAGATGGTTTTTTATTGAATATTTTTTCTTTAATCAATTTTCAAAGTCAAACCAATCACAATTCAAACATAGCACGACCGTATAATGCATAACTTTTTTTGTATTTATTGAATTTCAATTTTTTTTGTTGGATCAAGGACTTCAATATCTAGTGCACTCATATTTTTCAATTATTTTTTTGATAATCTGCTATTTTTCCACATGTGTAGAATAGAGAGCTTGATTTTCGGTGAAAAACCTATGTTTAATAAAACTAAAAAACATACATAATAAAACCAAAACGTATTAAAATTATATTCTTTGGATATCTTGTTCCAAGGAATACCATGATCATTTCAAATAAATTTTAAATGAATTCATTTGATACCCCAAAAGGTAAATCAAAAGTGATTTTTTATCAGCATTTTGATAGGTGTAAAGGAGACTCCATTGTAGGTATGGTTTAAAACTAGCAGGTTTCTATCCAAGGGGGTTTGATCTAAGGTGGTTTGATCAAACCCTCTTCAATTGGAATCCTTAAAATGGAACTTTTTAAGGCTTAAATCATCATATTTTCTAAAAATATGTGATTTCAACAAAAACCAGAATCTCCTAGAAATTGTAAACCAGCTTTGTGGGATCACCTAGAGTTGATAAGCTTCTTTAATTCATCAGAGGAGGAACCAATCAGATATTTCACATGAGTGGGAATTATCTTTTCCAAGACTCCAGATGCAAGATTCAGAAGTTCACTATCCTCAATATGGGACTTCAGTAGTTCTTC
Source organism: Sequoiadendron giganteum (assembly GCA_007115665.2). Lineage (NCBI taxonomy): Eukaryota > Viridiplantae > Streptophyta > Pinopsida > Cupressales > Cupressaceae > Sequoiadendron > Sequoiadendron giganteum. The sequence goes on from CM021104.1 coordinate 618,416,024, forward strand.
TCTAGCTTTTTCTTGAGAAAATGAAGGTACCTTCATTTTTTGAATTGGCCTCAAAGTAGATAGGTCAATAGGACCTTCAATCAATTCTGAATCAATTTCTTCACTACTTCAATAGTGTCTCTTGCTTCTAATAGAATTTCCTTCACATCAACTATCTTTTCTTCAACTATTGCTTCTTCATATGCAAGTTCTGATTTGTCTTCAGGGATCTCTGGTTTCTCAACTGATACATTTTTAGGTATCTCAACTTCCATATGAATTTCTATGTTATCCATTTCAGGAGGAATTAGAGTATCTTTAGCTCCATATTTTTTCTCTTCTTCTTCTTCTCCCGGACCAGAGGAAACATCCTCAACATATTTTTCCTCAGCAACAACATCAATTTTGTCATTTAGTAGTATCTTCCTCAAGATTTTCTCAGTTTCTTTTACGACTTCATCAATTAGACCAATCATGTGCTTATTTACCCTTGTTTCGCTCTTGAATTATTTATTAGCTCTTTTCAAAAGTGCTTGCATGTCATCCATTGACATTACTAGACATAATTCTACTAGAATTCTTTCTCTCATCTGCTCTTCTTCTGTTCTAGCATTAAGTCTCCTCATTTACAAGATGTCATATAGACTTTTCGGCAGATTTGACATTATTTCAATCAACACTTTATTGAAAATATTCATATGTTTTATTGTTGCATCTTCAAGAATTCTCTGATTAGATTTACTAAAGGATTCATACCATTTACAAAGTGGTTTGATATTTCCATCCTTAACCAAATCTTTTTCAACTACTTCCACTGACATACCTAGTTTCCCAGTCTTTGCCTTTTTCTTCGCTTGGTCATCTCCACTGGAGGGATTTCCTTTTATAACTATTGATGCCTTGGTTCCTTGATGCCTAATTTCTTTGAATCCTTCATCAAACTCCATCTCTTCATCCTCAGAGACTGCCACATAGACTCTTTTTCTTTTATCTTTCTTCCTCTTCCCATCCTTACTAGATCCCTTAGATTCAATTTTCACAGGGATTGATTGTGTTGCAGGAGCTGAATGGGATGCAAAGCTTCTAGTTGATCTAGCTTGGGTAGACGGTGTTGCCGAACCATCTAATTGATATTTTTCTACCTCCTTAGCTGCTTTCTTTGTTGCTTCAACTTCTTCCCTTTTCTGTCTAGTTTCTTTTAGTTTCTTTATAGATATGCCCAGACTTTCCGCAAGTACTTCTACCTCTTTTGGTTACCATAGGTTTCCTGAGCTCATTGTGCACCTGTACGTCCTTCTTTACATAGGTATTGAACCTCTCTTCTGTCAGATCTAGAGGTTTACTCAGTAAGTGTTGTGCATACATATCCAAAAATTTCTCTTCAACTTCATACCCCATAGGCATGATCCAAATTGTTCTAGGATCAACAACTTCCATCATACACTGATCAATATCTACCATGAAACAAATTATATCCTTGTACTTCTCTACAATGAAAGTAGGAATCCTCTCTTTGGCTTGCATCATAGTCTGAAAACTTTTAAAGTATCCCCAGATAGCTATATTCTTTGTTTTGGTGTCTTCAAATTGGTGAAGTAGGTTGCTGATCTGAGCGGCTACCGGCTTATCCTTTTGCCAATGAATCTTTCCAAATCCCAAAACCTCAACCATGAAATAAAAGAATAAGCATAAAAGCAAGTTACCATACTTGAAATATTTTTTCTTGTCTTTCTTAATTTGTGCATGATTTTCCATTAGCTGACTCCTTAGTAGTTCACAAAGATCATATTTTGCATTTTCTTTCACCATCTGATAGGCAGCATAAATTGTTGTACCAAACATAGAATTGTCTCGGCTAGAGTGATAAATTTTGTACCCAATAACCATAGAATAAAATTTGACCTCTCTATCAACAATGTCATCAATTGTCATTTCCCTTTCTGTCATAATGAGAACCGATTGCATCAGTAACCGTTTGATTCTTAACCGACTTCAGAACAGCAAATCCACTAGAAGAGAAAAAACCTGTAACAACACTTATATCCTCTCTTATTATTTTGAAAGGTATGTTCAACCACATGAATTCTACATGCACTCTACTTAAGATATGCTATACCCATTAATTTTCTCCGAAAACGGGAAATTTCACAATCTTAGTGAATGTCTTCTCTTCAAGGGTTTTGTATTTCTATTTCACATAGAAATCTTCTCTAATTATGTGATTTTTATACAAATTCAGTAGTTGTGAACTTCCCAGTTCTTCAATATTCACGTGAATATAAACCCTAATATCCTCTACGTGTAACACTTCGTACGAAACAGATGAAAATTCTCCTAACAGATCAGTCTCAAGAGACTTGTAAGGATGCCATTTGAATTTGGGACGAGGTATGTCCTTAACTTCAACTACCAAAGGAGTATTCATTTCGACCAAATCACAAATTCGCAAAGTTTTCAAAAAATAGCTTTTTTGTTAGATCAGAATTTATTTGCTAAATCACTTTCACACTTGATCTTCGCCTCAAATCGCCAAAGTTTGCCTTAGAGCTCTCTGAAATTCTTTTCTCCAAATTCAAAGTGACAAATGAAGAATAGAAATGACTTTTTATCACTTGCATACCTAACCCTTTTTATCACAATAAATTCTTTAACCCTAATTTATCTCGTTACCTGGTTTCTATACATTGTGACAAATGAAGAATATAAATGACTTTTTATCACTTGCATACCTAACCCTTTTTATCACAATAAATGCTTTAACCCTAATTCATCTTGTTACCCTATTTGTAAGGATGCCATTTGAATTTGGGATGAGATTTTTCCTTAAGTTCAACTACCAAAGGAGTATTCATTTCGACCAAATCACAAATTCGCAAATTTTTCTAAAAAATACCTTTTTTCGTCGGATTGGAATTTGTTTGCTAAATCACTTTCACACTTGATCTTCGCCTCAAATCGCCAAAGTTTTCCTTAGAGCTCTCCAAAATTATTTTCTCCAAATTCAAAGTGACAAATGAAGAATTGAAATGACTTTTTATCACTTGCATACCTAACCCTTTTTATCACAATAAATGCTTTAACCCTAATTCATCTGGTTACCCTATTTCTATACACTGTGGTAGACAATTCTTTTGCATACCTCCAACACTGCATATCTCTTTCTCCAATAAGTTCAACAACATCTATTGAGCATCTATGCATGTCTTGTACATATCCACATTCAGTGTTACTTACCAGTTAGGGGGTTAAATGATTTTCTTGACAACTCCCCCTAGGCCAAAGGCTTGAAACTAATTCCTAGAGGAATTACCAGAAGCAGGTTTTGGTGTTGGGACATTTTCTTTAATAGAGGAATCTTTCTTCACCCATTTCTTTTGCATCTGTTGCCTGACCACATATGTATTAACTTTGACTTTCCCTTGATATCCTTTTGCATGTTTTTCCTTTGATTTACCAGACCTCTTATATTCCAACAGTATGTTGCAATGTAGCCAAATTTGTTGTAATTGTAGCACACAACATTTTTCTGTCCAGACCAGTTGTTCCACTAATTTCCTCTTGATATGCACTGGTTGGCGGTATGGCCAAGTCTATTGCATGTATAGCATCTGATATTTCTATGAAACCGATTCATCACATTTATGCATTCATTTGACTTATGACCAACCTTATGAAAATTAAAGCACTAACCTAAGAATGATGGACCATTTGATTTTATTCTACTTCTGTATTGAGTAGCCATGTGTCCAAATTTATTACAACTAAAACAATATCCATTAAATCCCTGAGCATTAGGTTGCCTTACTGGATACCTTCCAGATTTGTTCATTTGATTTCCTTGTCCATAATTACTTTTTTCCAATTTTTTAACTTTCTCCTTCCTCATATCCAAGGCCTCTTTTGTCACCATTAGTTCTCTAACCTTTAATCAGTTCATCAAGCTTGGCGGAGCTAACTTTGAACTTTTCCTTGTACTCATTTGCAACAGCAAGTTCATTTATGAGATCATCCAGCCGCTTTTCAAGTGTCTCTTCATTGTTTTTACATTGTTCCAGTTCATCATCCAATTGATTGCATACTTCATATTTTTCTTTCAGGGAATGTGCTAGGTTCTCTTCATTATTATTAATGTCTTCAACCTCCTTAGTCATTCTCATCATGATAGATTCCATTTCATGCTTTAGGACAACATTATCTTTGGTAATATTTTCACATTATTTTGTCTTTTCCTTCAAGGCTTGAATGACTTGTTCATCTTCAATGCTCTTACCGTCATTCTGCTTAATTTGATCACAGAGTTCCTTTCTCTTCTCTCTAGACTTATTGATTGTGTCTTTCAAAGACGTAATGAATTTATCAGCATCCATGAGGTTTGCTTGCAATTTTTGAACTTCAGCCTTTGACTGATCAAGATCATCTAGTGCCACTAATTTTCTTTGTTTAAGACTACTTGAATCCATTGAAAAAACTTCCAAGATCTCCCCAAGTGGTTAGACTTCTTTTAGAGGAACTAGCTCTGATACCAATTGTTGGAAACAAGCTACACTAAGAGGGGGGGTTGAATCAGTGTTGTGCAAAAATTAACTTTATCAACCTTTATCTTAAAGCATTAATAGCATTCAATCATAGTGCATAAACATGAAAATAAACACAACACCAAGATTTTTACGTGGAAACCCTGTTAGGGGAAAAAACATGATGGATGGCCAATCCACAATTATGATATGAGTATACTCAAATGAATATTACAATAAGGGGAATGCACTTGCATTCAGGCACACTGCCTAGAGCTCACTGCTTAAAAGGGAAGGCTCACTACCTTACAAAGAAAATCACATTAAAACCATCTGAGAGTTTGAACTGAGAAAAATAGCATCTATATATACCTGATTACAGTTTTGGTTAAGCAGAATATTTGATCTGTTGTCCTACAGATTGATCTTGCACTTCTGCTTTGTTTTTCTCACACTCGTAACATAGATCCTTTATGCGCAAGTGAAATTGTGCATTATCTCTCTTCTACTCTGCTCTTATTCATAACTCGTATCATACACACTTCATACATCATACAAAATGATACAGATGATCTCTTATATATATATATATCCACAACATATAATTCAATTACACTTTGTCGGCTTCAATAGAACACAAAAATAATTACAACTGTCGACTCAAATCATGATAAATATGTAATGTGTATCCACAACAGTCAACGACAACTTTGCTAGGACCCAAACAAAGATGTACAAACACAAAAATACTTAACTAATTACTTCTCATACATCCGCAACATAATTCATTCACGAAGTCGGCTCCAATACTGATAAAATAGAGAATTAGGCAACTAGATCTTCTAACTCACACAAGAATCGATACAAGCCACTGTGCTTCAATAATAACAAAGATAATATACTAAAAAAATTCTTGAGATGTGCAACAAAAAACAATAACATAAAGTCTTCATAGAAATCGATGCATACTGAACTACTAGATGCTTTGTTCTTCCTTGTCAATTTTCAATTTGTCTACTGGTATGATCGAATAATGATGTGTGTATCTGATCATCGATTAGGGTTTCCATCAATGACAATATCAAGTGATACTAGCAGTGTCTCTTGCTAGAAGGATTAGGGTTTAAGGGTTGAGAGTTGAGGGTTGAGGGATTAAGAGGGTATAGAGGTTGAGGGATTAGGGTTTAAGGGTGGAGGGTTGAGGGATTAAGAGGGTATAGGGGTTGAGGGATTAGGGTTTAAGGGTTTAATGGTTGAGGGTTGAGGGTTGAGGGATTAAGAGGGTATAGGGGTTGAGGGATTAGGGTTTAAGGTTTTAGGTTTGAGGGTTGATGGTTAAGGGATTAAGAGGGTATAGGGGTTGAGGGATTAGGGTTTAAGGGTTGAGGGTTGAGGGTTGAGGGTTGAGGAATTAAGAGGGGATAGGAGTTTGTTGAGGAGGGATTAGGAGTATAAGGGTTGAGGGATTAGGGTTTAAGGGTTGAGGGTTGAGGGATTAAGAGGGTATAGGGGTTGAGGGATTAGGGTTTAAGGGTTGAGGGTTGAGGGTTGAGGTATTAAGAGGGTATAGGGGTTGAGGGTTAAGGGTTGAGAAATTAAGAGTGTATAGGGGTTGCGAGATTAGGGTTTAAGGGTTGAGGGTTGAGGGTTGAGGGATTAAGAGGCTATAGGATTTGAGGGATTAGGGTTTAAGGGTTTAAGGGTTGAGGGTTGAGGGTTGAGGGATTAAGAGGGTATAGGGGTTGAGGGATTATGGTTTAAGGGTTGAGGGTTGAGGGTTGAGGGAGGGTATAGCAGTTGAGGGATTAGGGTTTAAGGGTTGAGGGTTGAGGGTTTTGGGATTAAGAGGGTATAGGGGTTGAGGGATTAGGGTTTGAGGTTTGAGGGTTGAGGGATTAAGAGGGTATAGGGGTTGAGGGATTAGGGTTTAAGGGTTGAGGTTTGAGGAATTAAGAGGGTATAGGTGTTGAGGGATTAGGTTTTAAGGGTTGAGGGTTGAGGGTTGAGGGTTGAGGGTTGAGGAATTAAGAGGGTATAGGGGCTGAGGGATTATGGTTTATGTGTTATGGGTTGAGGGATTAGGGTTGAGGGTTGAGGGTTGAGGGTTGAGGGATTAAGAGGGTATAGGGTTGAGGTATTAGGGTTTAAGGGTTGAGTGTTTAATTGTTTATAAGGTAGAGGGTAGAGGGTTTAAGGGTTGAGCCTCTCCCTCCTACCCCCTCTCTCTCTCTTAGGTATCTCTCTCACTCACTCACTCCTATCTCTCTTCTCTCTATCCTTAACCCTTAACCCTTTAAAACCTTAACCCTTAAACCTTTAACTATTAACCCTCTATCTCTCTCCCACTCCCTCTCTCTCTCTCAAATCTCTCCCTCCTACCTCCTCTCCCTCTTTCTCCCCCTACCTCTCTCTCTCTCTCTTTCCCCCTCTCTTGCTCTCTCCCACTCTCCCTCTCCCTCCCACTCTCCCTCTCTCCCACTCTCCCACTCTCTTTCTCCCACTCTCCCCTCTCTCCCTCCCTCTCTATCTCCATCTCTTCCAATCTCTCTCTCTCTCCCTCTATCCCACTCTCTCTTTCTCCCAATCTCCCCTCTCTCCCTCCCTCTCTATCTCCATCTCTCCCACACACACACACTCTCTCTCTCCCTCTATCCCACTCTCTTTCTTCCACTCTCTCTCTCAACCCTACACCATCTACCCTTAAGCGTAAGCCCTTAATCCCTCTACCTTCTCTCCCTCCTCTCTCTCTCTCTCGAATTTTTCCCCTCCACCTCTCCCTCTCTGGGTATCTCTCTCTTTGTTCAATCCTCCCTCTCTTTCTCCCTCTCCTCTTCCTCCCTCTCTCCCTCTCTCTCCCTCTTTCGCCCCCTCTCTCGCTCTCTCCCACTCTCCCTCTCCCTCCCACTCTCCCTCTCTCCCTCTCTCTCTTTCTCCCACTCTCTCTTTTTCCCACTCTCCCCCTCTCTCCCTCGCTCTCTATCTCTATATCTTCCACTCTCTCCCACTCTCTCTCTCTCTCAACCCTACAACCTCTACCCTTAACCCTCTACTCTTAACCCTAAACCCTTAAACACTAAAACCCTAAAACCCTCAACCCTCCCTCTACCTCTCTCTCTATTTCTCTCTCTCTCACACACACACTCAACTCTATCTCCTCTAATATAAGGGTAGAGGGAGAGATATAGAATTAGGGTAGAGGGTATAGACAAAGAGATAGAAAATAAATCTATTAAAAAAATCATCTTTCACATAACGCGAGCACATTTTGAAGAAGTAGAGATATGGTTGTTTTAGCAAGAAAAAATGTGCTCACATTATAACGTGAGCACATTTTTTCTTGCACTAAAAATGGTAAAAAAACTCAATATACCCATGATCTCAAGGCCCACATTCTACATATTCTCTTGGTTCTGCACGTGCGACGACAAAAAGATGCTTTGTGATAATGTTGTGAAGTGTGCATGGATTTTTTTCACATTCCACCACCTTTTTCCTAATCTTTCCACCACCTTTGCATGAAATAGCAGAGCTTTCACATTGAAAGGCATATAATATCAATTCAAGTCCGAATTCCATTCAAAAGTGATATACAAGTGAAGTTTGGAGGGGAACAAGCTTTTGAAAAAGTCAAATTGTTGAGGAGTTTGAAGAAAGAAGAATCAAAGGCTACATAATTGGGTTGAACTCCTCCATTTGAAGCTCTAATTTTTTAGGTATGTGAATTATTTACACATTTTTTGTCAGTCTATTATGGTTTCCTTTCTTTTTTGTTATTTTGCATATTTCATGTTGATCATTGTTTGTTTGTCATTATAACCGTAGGTTGTCAATGCACATTTTAAATTACACAATTATATACACTTGCCAATTACATTTTTAAACCTGATGCAAAGCATCTACTAGGATCCACAAATCATCAAGGGTACTTCTGGCCCTAACTTAAATTGAATAAGATCAACCAACAAACTCAGTCATCTTTTCATCAAAATCCTTCAATTTCACTTGATTTCATATTTCCACAAAACATTAGAACTTGGCTCCAACTCTTTGTTAGACTCAAAAATAGATTAACCATCATAAAATTGATTGTAACATAACATAAACCTGATTAGAAACTCATAACCATTCAATTCCTTGATGATTCACTAATTCAATCTTCAATACAACTTACATGGAAAAATAACAACAAATCATGGATTCTTGCTACCAATCTTTATCCAGACATCCAAGACACTGTAATCAGAATGTTATTGATTGAAATAAACCAAATACACATTCACAAACCACTAATCCATCAGAATCTTTAATTCTTGCAGTTATAACATCATTTTGCACAAGGAGTCAACTTTGCTCAAAACAACAAATTCCACAAGTTAGCCTTTATAACTTCTACCAAGCATTGAGATATATTTTCCAATATATTTTAAATAGTTTCCAAACATAAACAATCAACCTTTTCACTATAACACAACTCAACACAAAATCAACCAACAACAACAATTCACAATTAACAATTCATAAAATTCTTCACTTTCACCAATTCAACAATCATCCTTGTAGCATAGCTAACTCACTCAACCAAGTATATATTTTAGAGAAGTTCTTCTTAGACCAATAACTGACCCTTATCAAATTCCCAACAGGGCACACAATAACAAATCAAAAAGCCACAATAGGCTTCTTTGTTAAAAACTTCATCAAAACTGGATTTCTACACCAACTAGGCCTCAAATTAGGCATTTTTTACAAAGGACCTTATCTTAAATCATTTTCCAAAACACCAAAATACATTGGGCAGTAGTCTATATGTTATCAAACCAAGGATTCCACCATTTATTTTCAGAAAATCACTCACCAAAGTCTCAAATCATAAAACCCTCCTTTTTACCCAAAAACTAAGGGTTTCTTGAAAAACACTCATCCAAACATCACATAATCTTATGAATACTTGAAATAGGTATAAAATCACATGCACAAACTCAATTCAACAAGAAACCAAACTTCCCCAACACAAAACACACTTTAGCATATCAAAACCACTTGAAATATCATGGAAAACTCAAAATTTCACTCTAGGGTTTTATGCCCAACACCCTTTTAGACCTCCCTTGCACACAAACAACATTACCTCACCTATTTATTGATGATTCAGACCATTCCACCAATTATAGTAATCATGGTGAGTGGAATGGGCTAATTTAAACATTCAATGGTGCTCCTGCATCATGTATGCTTCCACATTTTGTATACACATATATATGACATAAGTTTTAAGTAAAATAAAACATCATTTCTCAATCCTTTATTATGGATGTGCATACCACATGGCTTGTCCATGCTTCCATTTTGAGCCTATATTTCAATCATGGCATGCCACATTACCACATCTCTTTAAGGAATTTCATTGAAAAAAATCATGTGACCTTTGTCTATGCTAGAAATACTCTTGTATATGATGATTGTAAATATTCTTTATGAAGCCTTGAATGACATATATTTTGATTTATTTGAATGGATACATTTTTTAGGAACTAATATTCATCTCATTACCATGGTATAGGTACTATTATCTGCCATGCCGAAGAAACTAACAGATGAAGAGTATGAAACCCTCAAACAAAAGGAGAGAGATCGGGTGGCGGCATATCGTGAAAAGAAGAAAATGGAAATGATTGATGAAAAAAAGCCAATTGAAGAGGAACCTCAACTATCAAAAAGAGAAAAGGAATTGGCAGCACAAAAGGCGCGAATGTGAAAGCGTCGTGGTAAGACAGATTTGGAAACTATAGTTGGAGACACACCCTCTACGATAAGTGAATATGAAGGGACACCATTAAGCACAAGTGAAAATGGAGGGACCCCATCTACCGCAAGTGAATATGGAGGGACACCATCTACCACAAGTGAATATGGAGGGACACCATCTACCACAAGTGAATATGGAGGGACACCATCTACCACAAGTGAATATTATTGGACACCATCCAATGCTTCTCAAGTGGAGAGTACATAATCGCTCGAATTTGATGAAGAAGGTATGCCATCTTCCCCACATGAACCTCAAGGTATGTCTTCTTCTCCACCCTCAATCAAAGGTACACAATCTAGTCCACCTCAATTAAATATTGATGAAATTCCTAATGTTGAGATGTATGTACCTAGGAGAACACCACCTAGAATATTGCGTAGAAAGCCAAAGTATTTGATTAATATTGATGAGGATATTTTGCAGCACATGGAAGGTAATATTTCAACACACACTTGTAGAAGATATGCTGATAACATTTGGAAATTATTCTTTGAAAGGCTAAATGAGACCACAAGATTTGAACTATTTGTTGAAATGATGTGGGGTGTGAAGTATAGAAACATCATGAAGACTCTTGGGTTGAGAGCATCGAATTCATCAAGTGAAAACACTATTGTGAAGAATCTAATAGATTCTTATGAGAGTGTGGGTAGGACCTCACACTCAAAGGATAGTAATGTCACCCGACGTGTCATTACATCAACTTTGGTAAGTTTTCAAACAAAGAGAGCTCGTCTCATTAAAAAGATGAGTGAACAATTGAGAATTAGTAGAATTTTTTTATCAAGAGTCGTTCAAAGGCGGTAAAGAATTGAGGGCACCGATTATGGACATTCTCAGGGAGACTACCACAAAAAGATAAAGAAGTTGTTGAAGCCTTGAGAACACTAATTGAAGAGTATTGGAAGAATAATATAAGGCCATCTCTAAATAAAACGGATGTGGTAAGAAGGAGAATCAGTAGTCAGAACCGTGAGCCACATCCAAAGCATTTTTTAGATATGACTCAAACCCAATTTTTCATAATTTAAAAATGATTATCCTCAAATAAGTATTTGTCAAATATTTTTTGAAATGCTTAAACCTTTTTATGTCAAGATAAATCACACACGCACTACTTGTTGTTGTAGACTCCATATTGAATTCTCTAACCATTATGATGTTTATCGTTCTATATGTTTAGATTTGCATACTAAAGATATTTTGTAGGATTGTAGAATAGAAGCCCCACCAAAATATTCAAGAGATTTCTTATCAAAAAATTTATGTGAAATAGAGGATGGCCAGATATTCTACAGGACAACATGCTTGGATGGTTCATGCGAGCATTGCGGTGGCTTCCAGCATATGCCAGTATGTCAACATATGGAAAGCATAGATGAGGTGGGACAAAAACTGGCAGAGTTCGGGAAGTATAAAATAGTGGCATATGCTACAAAATACGGGTCTCAAGGAAAAAGGTGTGATTTGGTTATTGAGAAGATTCCAGTGTATCACTTTATGTCCATGTTTCATGAAAATATACTGAGTATGCAATGCATACCCATAGAGCCCGATGGTTGGACATGCAATTCAAGATATGCAAGGACACCTTTCTAGTTGGCAGCATAGTATCAGTGGTTGAATTTGTAGAGAACTACACTCTACAGCCACAGGGTGAGGTACAGTCACAGTATTACAACTCCACATAGGTTTTGATATTTGTGCACATATAATTCATTCATGCATCTGATAGTACAAAGGACCAAAGGAAGGTATTGAGGGAGTACCACTTTTACATTAGTGATGATCGCATACATTCTCTAGAGTTCGTGCAAGGTTTCTTCTAGATGTTCTATAGTGGTTTGGCTCAGAGAGGCATAGCATATGTTCAACATATAATATGGTTGGATAACTTTGCAACACAGTTCAAGAACTCACACATGTTCTACTGGTTGTGCAAGATACATGTCATTGCAGGTGTTCACCATATGTGGAACTTTTGTGAGGCTAGACATGGAAAGGGGGAGCATGATGGTGCAGGAGCATGTGTGAAAAGAGAATTAGCATGAGAAGAGTTAAAGTTTAAAGATAGTGCAAAGTTGACAGATGCAAGATCAATCGTCGAGTGGTGTAATGCTTTGATGGGTCCAGGTAATGAAGGTACATCTTCAGTTCGTATATTTTTTTGGTTGATGGGTGATACTAATATTGCACCATGTGAGGATTGTTGTACACTAATAGGATCAAGTGAGCTACACTCTTTCCTTATCTCAAATGTAGGTTCATGGAGTATCGATACACGAAAGATGGCATGCTTTTGTTCTTCATGTACAATGCAAGACTGGAATGATTGTGAGTTGAGGGAGTGGGTTGACAAATGGTTGAAAAGTTATCTTAGCCCACTTCACACATATCACCCTCTGACGACATTGGAACTGACACAGACGGAATCATCGGTCGGCTTTGACCATGTATCAAATCTAGTTCAAGCAGGTGATATATCTACTTTATTAGTTGTTGAAATTCCATATTCTTATCTTACTTTGTAGTGTATTCGTAATGTTGACAAATTTCAAGAGATTTGTTGCACATATCAATGTAAGGCATTTTTATGTAGTTATTGCAGATGAAGAGAACGAAGAGAGAACAAAATATTACTTGTGTCATTGTTTTGAGGCCAAAAAGAAATTGGAGGCCCCAATTATAGATGGAGAAAACACCAAATACCCTACAGGCTCAATTGTGGTTACTAGAACGTGGCTTAGAAGGTACCCACATAAGGGTGTTAAACATTGGATGTTTCAGGACTTTCACATGCATCGTAAGATTCTCCATTACTCCAACCTTGTTGTGGCATCCAATGTTCGTTTAACCAAATATGGGGGTAGACCTTTGAATAAGACCTTATGGAAGGTCTGTGAGTCTGACCATGATGAAATACTTGACACAATAAAGAGTAGAGTAGACCCAAATGATTCGTTGGATTAATTTGTAAGTATATGCACATTGGTTCTTATTAATTTTATACTTGTATGTACATTAATTTGTTTGATGCCAATGCTATCATCTTTGTTTACTTTGCCTATTTGTAAGTAACCTACTAAACATTGATTGGTGTCCCCTTGCAGAAAATGAAGATTTATGAGCCATCTAAGAGAATCTTAGCCAGAAAAGAAATGCAACATCCTTATTTTGATGATCTTCACAAATCTCAATTATAATTTTAAGCCATTACAAAAGTGTGTGTGAAGCTTGGTGATGTAATTTTAAGTTATTCATTTGAAGTTAACCTTATCATGAGCACCTATGATGTAGATATTATAAGAGCATCTCAAATTTCAAGATATTTTATTCATGAGAGGTGTTGTGTGCAATAGGTACCTCAAAACTCCCAGTGAAGATGTATGATTAGGAGTGACTAAGTTGAGAGACTTCCATGCCTATCTGTAAGTGCCTTCCATTTTTTTCCATTTCATTTCCATTTTGGATGCTCTTTCTTTTTCTTCTTTTACTTTGTGTATCTAAAAGTAAACTACTAAAAATTGATTGGTCTCTCCTTGCAAAAAATGTTGATTTATGAGCCATTGAAGAGAATCATCCAAAAAATCAATGCAACATCCTTATTTTGATGATCTTGAGAAATCTCATTCTAATTTGAAGCCATTATAAAGAGCTTGTGAAGCTTTGCGAGAGAATCTTAAGTTACTCATTCAAAATTAACCTCATAATGAGCACCTATGATGTAGACATTATAAGAGAATCTTGAATGTATAAGTGACATTGTAAAATATCTGTGAGAACAAAATACTTAAGGCATTGTAATGAGTTTTATTGAAATAATGAAATTTGGTGTAGGGGCACCAAGGTTATTGAGAAAATTTGGTTCATGGAAGTCTTAAGTTAGTTTTGTGTTTTGAGTTTTCTTAATTGAATAAGGTCATATTAGACCAATTTATAATGTAATAGGTCATGTTAGTTGGTTTTGGGGTCATTTTGGAGTTTGTTAGAACTGGAATTTTCATAAAAAAATTCTAAGTGTTTTATCATCTAAAATCTAAAATTCTTGCTCTTATTTTCATAATGAACCTCACTACCGTCACTCATGAAGCTATTTTCACCCTTTATCATGTTACCACTACCATATTGAACAACCCTTACAACACTCACGCCTTACTGTAGTATTGTGGTCCATCACCAAGTAGCTCGCGGTAGGGCAATAAGAAGAGCCACTAGTATCCATACTTCATCACTATACCTCAAAGGGTCAAGACTCAATCCACGGTAAAGTGATACGCGGTGGAGTGATACATTAAGAGATGATACAGAAGACATACCATGATACCATGGGGAGATAGAATATGATACATAGTAGAACAATATGCTAAAGAAGATCACCACGAAGACAATGCGGTACCATGAGAGAACCAAAAGCGATGTGCGGTAGAGCGGTAAGCTAATAAAGGAGAACCAAAGCACACCATGGTACAGCAGGGGAGAGAGAACTGGCATGAGGTAACATGATAAAGCAGCCTTTGAGATATTTAGAGCATGCCAATCACATCAGTCAATATCAAAATATGGAATTAAGCTTGATACAAAGATTTGAGTCATGTGAATTTATGAATCGGGAATAAATGTATCTTGGTGTTAAAATACACAAAACAAGTTGGTATTTTTTCATAACACCTAAAACCAAGTTGCAGAAAAGCTCAGAGTGAGGAGGAAAAGAGAACACACATGTTTTTTTCCTCGATGATTAATAGATTAACTGATTACCACGGGCTTCTACTCGAAGATTAACGAATTAGCACATTGTTTGTTGTTAGTTTCTTTCAGTTATGTTTTGTTATCAAGAGACATGTCTTTTAGTATGAAGCTTTTTGCCTCTCATATAAATAAGAGAGACCAAGACTAAGACAGGGAAGAGATTGGAATTAGGATTTAGGTAGGAGATATACAAAAGATACTTTTAAAATGTTTATCATATAGATTATATAGTGAAGACCATGATGCATGTATGAAATTTTGGAGAAATCAATGAAAACTTGTGAATTTTAGTGACTCGAATATTGGTGTCAATTGTTTGTTAAGATTGACAATTATTCGGCTATCTCCAAGTGTGTGTTCCTTATTATTTGAATTTATTCCAAGCAGAATATTAAATTCATCAGACACATTTGATGTTCTTGTGTAATTTGTTTAATTGGTTTCTTCAAGTAGGAATTAAAATCATTTTAAACAGATTATAGTAATTTGGAAATATCAATTGGATCAATAAGAAGAGTCTATAATCGAAGGCTGTCATATTTTCTCCAAACAATACTATTAAGTTATTCAAAACTTAACATATCAAGTATATTTTTCATTTTGTTAGTACACATTTGATGTCACTGTGTGATCCCTTTTAACTGGTTCCTTCAAGGAATGATTAAAATCCTCTTAGATAGTTCACAGTAACCTAATAGATCTTGATTGGATCAATAAGAAGATTTTGCCAGTCACATCCTTGCACATTTATACAAAGTATAAATATTCAAGTGTCAAACAGTTTGAGTTGTAGCCAATATTAGTCACCCATCATTAGCTTTCTTTGACTCTGTTTTACCCGATCAGGCACTGGTCTTATCCATCTCTTCATTCAAATCCATACAATTCACTTTAGGGACCTTAGAAATCCTTCATTTCCAAATAAATATGTATGATAACTGAACATATTCATATACCTTGATATTTCTTATACCATTTATACCAAATTAACCTTTACATCTATTTCACTTCCCATTGCCATTGTGAATAGATCACCTTAGTTAAGGATAACATAACTTTCAAATCTGCTTCCACATTTGGGTACACCTACCTAGGTTTAGTAGAGCCCAAAGAGTATAAGGTTCAATTACATTAATTGGCCTTGTACACTAGCCAAAAACATGTCAAGAGCTTGGCAACCTCTTGTGGTTCAAACCTGCATTTTTGAGACCTAACAGTTTGGAAACTTTACTGGGGAGTCAAATTTGAATCCAGCCCTTCATCATAGAGTCAATACCTTACAGAAGACTCCACTGGGAACAAGGAACTACATAATTTTCTCACTTCTCTAAAAAGTGAGTGGCGACTTTGAAGAGATAAGTACATTGAAACTAACAAAATAAAATATACATCAGAAGGAACCTACCCTAGAGATCAGATCATCACAATAGTTCACAACATGCATGGAAAAAGGTCCCTATATAAAGAAGGTCCTAATGACAATAAAAAATGGATGCACAAGAATGATAAGGGTAAGAGGGTGTCTAATGAAATGTGCTTAAAAAATAAGGATAAAACATCAAAATAACATTTGGGAGACATATAATCGCTATGGTACATTGACAAATGAGAATAGCTCATCAGGAGAACCTCAAACTCCTAAGGAAAAGATGAATCATTTCTACCAACTAGATCCTGAGGAAGAAGAGGAATTCATGGCTAGATTTGAAGCTAAAAGAGACAGGAGACAACATGAACATGATCAAAAAATGGAATCACTCGAAGCGAATCAGAATGGACCTGGTGATGATGTAGCCTCTGAAGAAAACTATGAATACAAGACTCAAGAAGAATTAAATACACAGTTGGAGTATGAAAGAAAAGAGATGGAAAGAAGGAAAGCAACTTATGAATAGAGCATCCAAGGAATAAAAGAACTCCAAGATCTGAAGTTACAAAGAGCCCAATTTGATGATCAAATAGCTAATTTTCCTAAATAAACACCGCCTCATAGACAAAATAATACTAATGCAGAACCTTCAAATCCATCAAAAGCACCACAAAAGAAATTGGGAAATCAATACGGATCATCAAATGCTCCATCTAAAAATTTGTCACAACACCTAAATGCTCAGCCACCTCTTGGCCAACAATACATGCCACCACATGGCCAACAATATATGCCACCAACCCACATACAATACAATAATCCATTATAGAAATGCCAATATCCTCAGAACCCACCTCCTCAGCACTACACAACTATGATCAGAAAACTTGACTTAGCAAGATTCCAACTATATCCCTACCCTATGGATAGTAGTTGGAGAGGTCTTGTCCCAAAATTTATCGGAGGAAATGCAGTCACAGTTGAGGAACACTTAAGGAGTTTTAATGCTTTCATTCAAGATATGGATATGCATTATGAATATGTATAGATGAGGCTATTTATGATTTCATTAATTGAAGATGCTAGAGATTGGTTTAACAGTTTACCAATGACTTCTATTGCTTCCATTCAGGATTTTTATGATCAGTTCCTAGAGCAATATGGGAATCAATGTGCACCAGAGTTTCCCTTGCATGAATTGGTAAGTATCTAGAAGTATCAAAATGAGTCATCTTATGAATTCAACTAGAGGTTCTCCAAATTGCATAATAAGATACCTCCTAGATCCAAATTGGTTGACCCTAAAACATTAAGTATTTATCTAAAAGCTTTTAATCCAAAGATAGGATATGAGATTAGAAACACATGCCCTAGAAATTTAGCTGAAGCACAAAAAATAGCATTGACTATTGAAAACAATAGAAAAGTTGTAGGCATGGTTGGTAAGAGAGATAATCCTACAATTCCCCAAAATATTAGTAACCCTCTGAATAGGCAAGAAAATACATACATAAATGAAAGGCCAGGGTTGCATGATATACCTTATCATACGAACTAGAAGGATGGAAAGCCTATGATGGATGGGCCTAAAAATAAGGAGACACCTGATCCTTTGAAGAAGAGAGGGGCATATATGGTAAACAATAATCTTTGGTGTCAGGTTTTCTACTTGCCACATTCCCCCGATCATTGTATTGCAGCCCAATCGATACAAGAAGAGGAGATACCAGTAGACAATAAGGAAGAGGATCATACAATCTATTTAACTTCCCACACTCTTCATTCTATTGAGAAGGTGTATTCATCTTTCGAAGAAGGAGGCTACGAGTATGATGTTGACCACCAAAGGTACAATATCCATATGGTAGAACAACAAGTCTTTTTTGATCATGAAGAAAGAAATGGTGAACAATGTTCTCCTAGTGCACCATATCAGTCGGTTAAATGTAATATAAGGAGACCGACTGAGGAGGAAATTAAGAAATTAACCATCATTGTAGTAGAACAGGCTAAAAGAAAATATTGGTTAAGAAACAAAACAGTAAATGAAATGAAGGTGCTCTAAGAGGAATATTTGTGAAAGATAAGAAATCACCATGGGGAGCTTCAAAAAGGACAAAACAAAAGCAGTTTGATAAGAATGAACAAAATCATGTTCATAAGGACAAGAACAAAGGAGAACCATTGGAGAAAAAGAACATGATCATAATAGAAGGTGCCTTTTTTTATTTCACATAAGCTTTATCCCAGGTAAAAAAATTTGTCCCATTAGTTGAAATGATGAAGATTAAAGAGTATAGGGATAGTGCTATTCAGTTAATATTTGGTGGGAATGATAAAAACACAAACCTTGAGAACAAGGGGACCACTAAGATTATTAATAAGCAAGAAGAGGTAAAATTCCCCGAGGTTTGTTTAGGTGATGCATTGATAAACCCTCCACAAGTTGATCCATTTTTCACTACATTACTCATAAATAACAAGCTAGTAAGAAATTTTATGATAGATTCACTGGCCGCTATCAATATCATGCTAGTGGCGGTTATGAAACAACTTGGTATGTGGGTAGACATTGCTAGTGGAATTTTTTTTGCTATGGATAGAAGACTTGTTCCAATGGTAGGAATTATGAAATATGTAGATGTGAAGATGGTTGATAATCCACAAGAAACCTATAATATAGACATAACTTTGATTGATACACCTCCTCATTTTGGAATGTTGTTATCAAGATAGTGGACCACAACAGTTGGATGGAATGTATAGTTTGATTTATCATATGCCACAATTCCAGTTAATGATGAAAAAGTTAAGTTATATAGAGAGCCAAGAATGAATCAAATCATGGATTATGTTCCCCAAGAACAACTAAATTGATTTTGTGATGTGGATCTAGGGAGCTTTAGAGTAGAGCCTTCTCAACCTGAATTAACAAACATTGGCCCAATCGATAGACATGTTTCCAAGAATGAACATGAAACATGGAAAATGTATTTTGATGGAGCATGTAGTCAGGAAGGCAATGGAGCTAGTGTAATATTTATTTCACCCCAAGGAATTACATTCAAATATTCCTTTTGTTGACTTTTGAGTGTACAAATAATGTGGCAGAGTATGAAGCTCTGCTAATTGGCTTAAATATGGTTGTTAAACATAAGATCAAGCTACTAATTGTTCTCGGAGAATTAGAATTAATCATCTCACAAGTCAAGACAAGATATGCTGCAAAAAATAAAAGGTTAAAACAATATAGGAATTGTTATGCCTTGCATAACCACCCCATCTTTTGCCTTGGTCAAAATGGGTCCCCCTTTGTTATGTTTGTACTTAGTTGTTTTTGAAACAAAGTTTGGAGTCTTGTTTTTCCAATACTTTGTCTTTCTTTTGTTTCTCTGTCGAAATCGGAACCCGAACTGAATCGGGTTCTGAAAGTTCTTTTGAAACTTGTTTTGGTTTCCATTCCGACAGTATTTTGTTTATGTCTTTTGTTTTGTCTTCAGCGGACACGGAGCCGGAGTGGGGGTTAACTTAGTCTTTATCAAAAATTTCAAAATCATAATCAACTCCGCCCCCACCTCCACTATTTTGACTTTTGGTTTTGGTCTTTGTTTTTTTTGTTTAGTTTTGTTATGTCGGTCTTTTATTTTACTTTTTGTGTCTGGTTTTGTTTTGTGTTTAGTTGGCGGACCCGGAACCGGAATTGGAATGAAGTTTGGAATTTTCTTAAAAGTTTCGAATCAGTTTCTATTTTAGCTCCGCCCCCACCATTTTTCTGGATCATTGACTTTTTGATTGAATTCGCACTATTGTGAAGTGTTGGTTCTCTTTCAGTTCCGATTCCACCTTAACTGAATGTTAATGCATTAATGACAGCTACTTGTGTAGGGAGAAATCTTTAGTTTTACCTTCATATAAGGGTTAAACAAGTCATTATTATCATTATTAAGAGATTTGAAGAGCACGAAAGAGCAGCGGCAGAGTTCATTTGAGCGAAAAGATTGAAGCAAGAGAAGATTGTTGTGAGTGAATCAGTTCAGAAGGTTAGCTAGGTTCTTGTGTATTTGAGGTAGGTTTTCTTATTGTTGTTCTTCATTTTATTTACTATTGCGTGTTTTGTATATATGTTTGCCCATGCTCTGAATCATGTCATTTTCAAACAAATTCATGTTTCTTGGCGTGCTTGTTTGTTAGGGTCTTGTTTTATTTTGTTTGTCTAGTTATGTTCTTTGTTTCTTTTACTTTTATTTTTAGTTCTTTCTATTTTTAGGCACGGTCGCTTTCACACTTTAGTTGTGATTGCATCGTGTTGTTTTGGATTTGTAGTGAGTTAGATTAAATTTAGGTTTTAAATGGTGATTAGGTAGATTAGAGATTTACAGTGAGTTAGGGTTAATTAATTCATCATTTTTTACTTAGGGTTTTGTCGCGTTTTGCATTCTGGTAGATGGCAAGGTTTAAAATCCATGCCCTAGTTTTTATCATGTTTGTTAGATTAGGGTTTTGTAGGTTTCTGAGTCGCTAAATTTAAATGATTAAAATATGATACTCTAGGTTTCAGTCGTTCCCCATGGTCATATGAGTATAGTGTTTTAAGCCTCTTTTCATCTAATACGACCTTGGTTTTAGTCATGGAGTTATAGGTTAAATCGATAAAATTTGTGATGACGTCTTGGTCAACCTAGGCAGAGGCGGGATCAGAATCAATCTTGAACTGGAGAATTCTATTTTTACAAAAGGTATTGATTCCATTTACATCCCATATCCGACTCCGTGCATAATGAGAAAATCTTCTTTCAAAGTAACGATGACCAAGTCGGAAGCGAAAGTGGAACGGAAATAGAATATGAAAAATGAAAATCTGAAGAAAATCAAATCCGTTTTCCATTCCGATCCCGATTCCAATAACCTTCCCGATTCTGACTCTAAGCCCGTTCATCATTAGTGAAATTTCTATATTGGTTTTTGCTCCGAATCCGACAGTGTTGTAAAAAGAGACCTTTTTAGGTTGTGTTTCTGCCTGGTTCCGCCTCCAGTGCATATATGAAAGGTATGGTTTTTAGAGCATGTTTTGGTGTTGATATCTAAGGATCTAATTAGAGGTTTTGCTTGCAGGAAATTTGAAAGATGTCAGGAACATCAGGGGAAGCTGCTCAAAGAAACCAGCCTACAGAAACATCAAAGGTAGCATCAAAACCAAAGAAGTTAAAGCTAGAACAACTGCCTTATACCTTAAGGTATAATCACAGGAGTCCAGTTGTGAAGGTGGGCAAGGTGGAATCAGATTAGATGGATATCACTGATACAAATTTAGGTCAATACAATTTTCAGGAGTGGTATTCAAAAGCGTTTGACAAGGATATTGCAGTGACTACGAAAAGAATTGTCAGTTCTAGGTTAGCTCATATCACTTTATTTCCTATATTTGTCCAATGCCCAAAGTTAATCATGAGAGTAGCCAGTGCTTACAATCCTGCTACAAGACTATGCATGGATTCACAAGACAATGTGATTATTAATCTCACTCCTCAAGCATTTCAAAGTATATTTGATGTTCTAGATCCAAAGAACTTGGTGCAATTAAATGAGGCAGAGGCCTTGGAGCAATAGAGTAGGTATAAGGAATCGAATAAATCTCACTTGAACAAGAAGTGGTTGAAGATAGAAAAGAAATCTCTAACCAAGCTTGCAGATCAGCCAAAGAGGGTATATTTCTATGAGGAGGTAGCAAGGTTGATTGTGATGTTGTCTAGGGTGTTTGGAAAGAGGGATGCATTTTACTTCAAGGAGTGGATGTTTCCTTTTATTCAGACTATCTTGAAAGGAGAACAATAGTTTGATTGGTTAATGATTGTTTCTGATGCCATACATGATCAGTTAACCAAGTGTTTCTTTATGACTTCTTACATTGTATATTCCGCAGCAAGGTTGGGTGTTTTCCCAGGTTTCAACAGAGTGGGCATAATGGGAGCCTTGGATGGACAAAAGAAGGTATGGGAGCACTATGACCAATTATCTCTTCAGGTTGTTGAGACTCATTTCAGAAGAGTCAATGATGCATTTTTATATGTGGTCATCAATCAATTAAATGGAGACGCAGGATACCAATTAAGTCAAGAAGCCATGGTGTTCATTGCTGAATGGGAATGTTGGTACATCCAATACCCCAAATTTACATACTTCAGGTTATTTGGTTTTGAAGGTCATCCACATTTACTTCCAAGGTGCTGCAGTAACAGGATGGTGCTAATGGAGTTTGTATATCAAGCCATTGGAGTTAATGCTCGATTTGGGATTAAGCATAGAACTGGATGTCATAAATTTCCCATGAAGTTGGGTGAATATAGCTGTCAACACTTGAAGGGAGAAAAGGTGGTCTGTAATGAGTTGATACAGTTGAAATTTAGATTGTATACAGCTCGTACGTATTTTGATCCGAAGAAAAAGATGTATGCCTTATTACCTTCAGTGTTCACTAGACAATTTAATTTGTTAGAAGACTTTTGGAGTGATCGGCAAGATGAGTATGACTTAAGAAAGAAGAATTATGAAAGATTATCGGTCTCACTCATGTCAGAGCTTGGTGTTAAAGAAAACATTCCTGACACCTTGGTGGATGATGGAATGGTGTTGGATCCATCCTATGAAGCGTTGAACATTGGCACCAAGAGCTTGGATCCAATTGATTGGGATGCTGAAGAAATAATTGACATTAACAAGATTGGAAGGACAGTGTTGGATAGAAGTGTGCAATGGTTAGTGCTAAGAACTCAAGCTTCTCAAGGACCAGTTCTTAAAAAGGGTAAAGGATACAAGAGAATTAAGAGAAAGACACCTCCTAAAGAGCCATTAGAATTCCTTCCTTCGGACATTGAAGAAATAGAACTTGAGGTGGTAGATGATGGAGAGGAAACACAAGAAGGAGATGTTCCAGTAGGATCTATTGTTTCAACACCTACATTAGGTGAATCATTCGCCCAAGCCCCACTTACAAGAAAGAAGGGTAAAGAGATTCAAGAAGGAGCTCTTCATAGCATGGTTGAAGCTGGAAAGGGAAAATAAGTGGAGGAGAAAATTCTGGAAGTTGAGGCAGATTCAGATGAGACTCTGTCAGAAAAGGATTTGCAAGAAAACATGCCTTTAGAGGAGAATATTGAGCAGATTCTGACACAAGAAGAGCAATGGAAGATGTTTGAAGAGGAAAAAAGAAATTCTGATGCGGGGGATGCAGCGGAGAAACAAAAAGAAATGAATGATAAGGTACAAGTTGATGCTCTACTTCACCAGTAACAATTAAAGGCAAAACAAGTTGAAATTAAGGCAGCAGCTGATGAAGTAGAGAAGCAAAGGAGGCAACAAGAACATGAGCTTAAAGTTAAATAAGAAAATGACAAGTTAGAGTTGATAAAAAAGATCCATGATCTTGAGGAGGAGAAAGCAAGAGACCAGAGGGAAAAAGAGATCTTGGTTTCCAAACTAAAACTTGCAGAAGAAGCTCAACAAAAAGAGGAAGGGGCAAAAAAGATAAGGAAGGAAAAGGAAGTCGAGGAGCTGATTAAGAAACAACAGGAAGAAGAAGTGGAAGCTGAAAAACTTAATACTTTGGAGGCAGAAAGGTTAGAAAGGGAAAGACTAGAGGCCTTAGAAAAAGAGAAATTGGAAAGGGAAGCTCTAGAAAGAGAAAGAATAGAGAAGGAAGAATTAGAAAAGGAAAGGTTGGAAAAGGAAAGAGTAGAGAGAAATCAGTTGGAGGAAGAGAGGTTGAGGAAAGAAGAGGAAGATAAGAAAATACAAGAAAAAAAGGATAGAGAAGATGCTGAAAAGTTTGTGCAAATGCATATACTACAAGAACAACAAGAGAAAGCAAGGGTTGACTCTCAATCCTAGGTAAATATGCAATCACCTTCTATATTTATTGCTCCCTCTAACTCTATAATGACTACTGCACCAAGTGCTCCTACATGGCTAAAATTGGACCTGCAGAACAAGGTAGTAATACCTTCACAACCTCTCAATTGGGAGGACATGATGAAAGGAATTGAGCAGGACAGGCCTAAAAAAAAGGCTAAAATTCTACATTCTACCTGACTCATAGACAAAGGAGAAATTGTTGTTGAATGTGCCATGCCAATGATAGAAAAGGAGGTAGGGGACATGCAGCTAGAAAATTATCAATTAAGTACTGTCAACTTGGGAAGGCCCACTAGGAATCAGCAAATGAACTTGATTGATGTGGTGGCTTCAACAACCAAGTCAAGAATGATCAAGGATAAGCAAAAGAAGGATGAGCTTAAAGCTCAATTGGATCAACTACATTCATTCTTGAAGAGTGTCTCCTCTCCAAAATCACAACAGGTAACAACCATTGAGACTCCTATTTTGTTAAGCAAAAAGGAGGTAGATGATTTGGTACAGGTAAAAGGCAAGGCGGAGATGGTAGACCGATGGGTAGACAAGTTAAACCGGGAGGTAGGTGCAGTTTTGGTAGAAATTTTTGAAGCCTATAAAGACACGGAAGGGTTAGTTAAAGAAATGTATCAATATATTGAGGCATTGGAGAAACAAGGAGAAGAGTATAAAGAATACAGTGAGAAGTTAGAAAGAGTTAGTGTATTGCCTTTGGCTACTCTTTTGGAACAATCAATAATTGAGGAGGACAATAAGGATTTTCTGGAGAAAACTTCTCGTATACTCCGTTTTAGGACTGATTTTTTATGTAAGCATAAGGATGAAATTCAAGAGACTGTTAATAATTTGACTGAGAAATTGGAAGAGTTAGAAGCAGTTATTGCCATTATTGTAGATATAAATGCATTTACAAAAGAGGGCATGTCTTTGAATCAAATAAAGGAAAAGTGGGATGAAATATTCAAAGGGCTTATGCAAAAAGAAGATGATGGTAGAGAGTTGATGTTAGATCGACTAGTAGAGGTCAAAGAAGAGATAAAAGTTGTTGGGAGAGAGTTAATAAAAATAAAAAGTATGAGGGAATTTGCTGCAGTAGAATTAGATCGAATCAAGTTTGAGGATAGCTGGATTGATGGGCCAGAGATGGATACATTACAGCAAGTCTTCACCATTTATGATGAGTTTATTGCAGATCCAGCTTCGCATGTATGAGTCCCTGCATGCATGATGTTCTCCTTCCTTGCATGTTGCATGCATATAGCACTGACAGTCTTGGGGGCGCATGACTTCTTTTCTTTTTTTTTCTTCTATCTTCTATTTTTAGTTAAGACTGAATAATTAAATGTAAGAACTCAAGATCAAATTGATTTGAGTTTCCAAGAGAGTCTAGTTCCTAAAAAGGTGGATAGCCTAAAATTAGAAGTAGAGTTCGAACGTTTGTATATCTATAAATACCTGATGGGTATCATATTGTAAGGGTCGGCTAATTGAGAATTGGATTGGCTTACCTAATGCTAGGAGATAGAATTTTGTAGTGATTTTATAGAGATACATTGTACTTGATCTTTTACAGTTAATAGAATTACAGGTTTTCTCAAAATATGGTATTTAGAATTAAATTGTTTGTTTGATAAGGCTGATAAGTTATAATCTATCTATATGCAGTGCTTGTGCTAAACATAAGAGTTTCTTGAATGATGAAAGTCATTTGAAGGAATCAGATTTAAGGATTATCTTATTAGATTGTCATTGAGTTGAAGTTATTAAAAAGTATGTTGATCTATAATCTTGATGATGAATGAATGTGTGTTGTTTTGAAACCCTTGAAATATTTGTGAAGAGTAATTGCGAAGTTAATTAAGCACCTAAAATGTATGCAATGGTATAGATTATGCTATAAATTGTGTTATCTTATGGTTTTATGATCTGTTAGGAAACATTCACTGTTGAAGGCATATGTCCAGGTACTAGATAAATTTGATTCATACTTACTGTTTTACCCCTTTGTCCTATCTTTTTCTTTTATTTGAAAACCCCATTGATTTACTAAAGCAGTCAAAAAAAAATGAGTCATTGCTTGAATCTTTTGTTACCAGCATAGGCCCCTTGAATATTACAATTGCATGAGCCGATTGAGTGACACCATAGAGTTGAGAACCAACTACCAGGACCTTGGGAGTTAGGCTACTATATGTTGTCTTTCTTTTTCAGGAGAAATAGAGTAGAAATATTTTGTTTTAACGTTGTTTGTGTCATCTTCACCATCAACAGAAATTGGTGCTAGAAGGAGGGCCTGAAAGGACAAGCTGGCTCTTGGAAGATCTTTTTCACTAGAAAGATACAAGAGGATTCTCAGATCCTCTGCTAATCCTGAACCATTTGAAGAACTTCAAACCCCAGTTAGACCTAGACCCCATGCTCTTAGGGTAGAGATACCTACGTTACCACCACTGTTTAATCCACCTAGATTTCCACCAAATCCACCCACACCACCACCAAATAGGCCTTTGTCACCACCAATTCAGCCTGCATCACCACCACCTACCCAACCAATCCCACCAATGGCTTATTTTGTGAATAATCCCTCTTTGTTAGGGACTATTCCCGGGGGATTCCATGATTTACCAAAGAACCCAGAGAAGTTCTATCCGAAATACATGCATGGAGAATCGAGAAGTGTTGAGGAACACATACAGGCATTCAAAGATGCTTTCACATGAGCTCAAGTTGCTCATCAAGATGTGGTATGTAGATTGTTTCCCTACTGTTTAGGAGATATGGCATATAATTGGTATCTAAATCTGCCCCAAGGATCTATTCTGGGTTGGACAGATTTAGAGAATGCTTTTATTAATTAGTTTAGGGTTTATGTAGACCCTGCCATATTATATCATGAATTTTCCACCATCAAAAAGGAACTTATGTTGATCCTTTGATTGGCCTATTCTTGCAAAGAAATTATCTACCTACTGAGATTGACTCACTATCTAAGATTTATCATTTGGCTATCAAATTACAACAGCAGATAAGTCTGTAGGCTGGGGGGTTAGGAGCAACTCTTCCTCCTATGAATTATCAAATGCCTAATCCACCGTTATATAACATTGTCCCAGGGATGTCTTATTCCCATTATGGACCTATATCCGAGTTGCAAGCTCCACCAACTATGCCCTTCTTTGGCAATAGCATGCATGATTCCTCACATCAACCTCAGCAGCAACCTCAAAGTCAACCACAACAAGGGGGAGGATCAACCCATGTCTATTCCCTAGCCATAGTTCAAAATGTGCAGAATGATCAAATTGTTCAACTCACGAGTGAAGTAGAGACTCTCAAAAAGACTCTCTCTCAGATGTCAAATGACATGGCACGGCTCAGGCAAAACCCTCCTCTCAATAACCAAAACCAGAATTACAACAATCAAGGAGGTTATAACTATCAGGGCAATTACTCTAATCATAACCAAAATTAGAACACCAATAGGAACTTCCAGAGTCAGAACTCCTCAAACCAAAATTATCAAAATCAGAATAGAGGATACAATCAGAGATTCAATAACAACAACAATAATAGGCAGTGGAATACTAGGCCTAACAATGGGGGAGTTCCCCATAACTATCAAGCAGGTGAAGAAATACCACATACTACTAATGTTGCTAATTTGAATTTTATGACAAATTGGTGTAGGTTGCATGATACATCAGCCCATTTTGAGGTTAATTGCCCAGAAATAGAGAAGATTGTGAAAACTGCACAGGCTGATGCTCATCCTCCAGCAGAAAGTTCCAATCAGGATAATGGGTCAATCAGCACTGCCATGACTTATGAAAGCATTGAAAAAAAGTATCAATTCCCTATGCAAGGGGATAATGAGCCAGAGGAAGATGTTTATGATGCTCAAGCATTCCAATCTAAGGGTGGTCACTTTTTAAGGAATCAGAATAAGGGGCCATTCACTACATCTGCACCCCTGAACAATATGGTTCCACCGAATCAGAATGCAGATAACAATCCACCTCCACCAAAGGGACCTTCTGATTCTCAAAACAGAGGTAATCAACCTTCTTTTCCTAAGTACCAATTTAGGAATGATTCAGAGTTTGACTTTGTTGCAGAATTACAAAGGAAGAAGACATCACTATCTTTCTTCGATATCATGAAGTGGTGCCCAGCTCAACGAAAGGTGGTATTAAAGGCTTTGGAAGAGGTAGATCACCTAAAAGGGAAAGGTAAATTTGCTCCTGCAAAGGAGACAAATTCATCTATGTATAAAGGTAAGACCAGTACCCCACCTTTCTTGTTAAGTTTGAGAATCTTTGGAAAGAATCTACACAATTGCTTATTAGATTCTGGAGCATCAGGGAATGTTATGCCTTTTTTGATTTGTAAAAAGTTAGGATTGAGTCCTATTCCAACCAATAAAAAGGTGATTCAATTGGATAAAATCAAAGTTAATGTTGTAGGTGAGTTGAAAAACATGCATGTGCAGGTTGGATCAGACCCAAGGATCCAGACCTATATAGATATCCAAATAGCTGATATCCCAAAAACATATGGGATGCTTTTAAGTCGAGAGCTAATGAAGAGTATAGGTGGATATATTTCCTTGGACTTCTCACACATGTGGTTACCATGGAAAGGGGTTGCAACCCAGATAAGAATTGAAAGTGAACCTAGACTCAAGCACATGATCACGGAATATGATGCTCCCAATGAAGTAGCATATTTTGAAACTGAGATAGGTGTTTACAGGCAAGATGAAGTTCTTACTTTGTCTGTAATCAGTTATGGACTCTTAAATTTGATGGTTCTAAGTCTAAAATAGGAAGTGGAGCAGGGATTGAACTAACTAATCCGAAAGGAAAGACTTACTTTGCTTCTTATAGGTTGCAGTTTGGTTGCACTAACAATGTGGCTGAATACCAGACACTTGCAAGAGGGCTTATGTTTTCTCATAAGAAGAAGGTAACTGCTCTGATAGTAATGGGAGATTCTGAGGTGATTGTGAAACAGGTACGTAGCCAATACACATGCCATAACAAAAGATTGGCTGCATATAGGAACAAAGTTTGGAATTTAATATAATATTTTGATGCCTTTGGGATTACTCTCATCTTGAGGGAAGCTAACCAAATTGTAGATGCTCTTGTTGTTGCTACTAGTACATTAGAGCCTATGCAAGACTCAAATCTGAAGAGGTTTTCAGTGGAGTTGATTTCAGTCCCAACAATTCCTGATAATGTTAAGCACTTTCAGGTATTTAATGATGGTCAACATATATTGGCCTTCTTGGCAAATTCTAATGTTTTTGAAGGACAAATAATTGATGAATCTGATAGAGATCAAGGAGACTAGAATCCAGAAAGTGACAATCCGAAAGGGATACTGGATTTAAAGAGCAATAACATCCCCAAAGGGATGATAGCATTAGAAAGGATATTTGATTCAAATCCACAAGCTTATCAAAGAATGCCTACAAAGAGTGAGGGAGGTAAGTATGAATCTATTAATTTGACTCACTCAAGCCCAGAAAGGAATGTTCTTAAAGGGAAGACCTGTCCTCAGGAAATAAAAGATGAGATGATCAAGGTCTTGAAGCAGAATATTGAAACAATAGCTTGGAGCTACGATGACTTGAAAAATTCTAATACATTTGTGATCACACATACAATCCCTCTCAAACCATAAGCTAAGTCGTTTCACCAAAAGCAACGCCCATTCAATGCATTAATCGAGCCTCTGATCCAAAGAGAAGTACAGAAGCTTTTGGCTGCAAGAATAATTTTTTCAGTTAGACACTCTACCTGGGTGGCTAATCTAGTTCCTATGAGGAAGAAGAATGGTGAAATCAGGTTATGTGTGGATTTCAGAAATTTAAACAATGCCTCTGAGAAGGATAACTATCCATTACCTTCCCTTAATGAAGTATTGCAAAAAGTTAATGGATCTCAGATGATGTCTTTCTTGGATGGGTATTAAGGATATAATCAGGTACTGGTAAGTCATGAGGATAGGATGAAGACTGCTTTCACTACAAAGTGGGGGACATTTGCCTACAGGAGGATGTCTTTTGGTCTAATCAATGCTGGTGCTACTTTTCAAAGAGCGATGGATGTAGCTTTTAAGGATCTAATAGGGAAATGTATAATCATCTATGTTGATGATTTGACCATCTACTCTAAGAATAGAGAAGATCATACTGCTGACTTAGAAAAGGTGTTAAAGAAATGTATAAGTTATGGTGTTTCTCTTAACCCAAAGAAGTGTGTATTCAGAGTTTCTGAAGGGAAGCTTTTGGGTCACATTATTTTTGAGGAAGGGATTTCCATAGATCTTGAACGAGTAGAGGCCATTTTGAAATTGACAAATCCAGGTAGCAAGAAGGAAATGAGGTCTTTCTTTGGAAGGATCAATTTTGTCTGAAAATTTATAACAGGGTTTGTAGAGATTGTCAAACCACTTAACGAAATGATGAAGAAGGATGCGAAGATTGAATGGAGTGAAGAGGCTAAATCTTCTTTCATGTAGATTAAACAATCTATATCTGAGGTACCTATTTTAAAAATCCCAGATTATCTGAAACCCTTTTACATTTATTCTTTTGCTTCTGAACATTCATGTGCAGCAGTTTTGACACAGAGAAGAGAAGAGAATGAGGAGAGGCCTATAGCTTTTATGAGCTCTCCATTTAAGAATGCAGAAGTAAGGTATTCATCAATAGAAAAATAAGCCTTTGCATTGGTACAAGCAGTGAAGAAGTTTAGGCATTACATAATCTGAAGTCAGGTTATGGCTATAGTTCTTGATCCAGCTAGGAAATCTATTTTGATGCAAAGTGAACTAGGAGAACGAAGAGGAAAATGGATGGCTATTTTACAAGAATTTGACCTGGAAATTCACCCAATGAAACTTGTTCGAGGCCAAAGATTGTCAAAAGTGATGGCAAAAGTGGACAAAAGTATTACTTGTCAACAATACACGGTTCAATCATTCACGAAGGATCCCTAGTATACAGATTTAGTTTTCTTCCTCCTCAATAACAAGTGTCCAGAAGGAATGAATGCTACTCAAAGGAGAGCATTGAGGATGAAGAGTGCCCATTACATGCTCAAAGAGGGATCAATCTATAGGAAGAATTTTCAAGGAATCTATCTACGTTGTTTGGATCGGCAAGAAGCTAAACATGCCATAAATGAATTTCATGGCAGACATGGAACAGGACATGGATCTACCGATGCCTTGGCTCATCAGATTTTAAGGTTAGGATATTATTGGCCTTATGTGTTTAGACATGCACATCAACATTGCAGGACATGTCATGTATGCCAAACTTCTGCATCTAGAGAAAGAAATCCTGCAATGCCCCTACAACCAGTATATGAGGTAAGGCCATTTGCCTAATGGGCACTTGATTTTGTAGGTGTAATTAATCCAAATTCTTTTGCAGGTCATAAATTCATCTTAACTGCAACGGATTATTGCACACATTGGATGGAGGCACAACCTTGCAAAAATAGTACCACGGAGGTGGTCATCAAGTTTCTGACAGAGAACATCACAACCAGGTTTGGAGTTCCATTTGCTCTGGTATGTGATAATGACCCTGCTTTTTCTTCTGCTGAATTTATTTCATGGGCCTATGAGCATAAAATTGTGTTAAAATATTCTTTCAATTATTACCCTCAGGTAAATGGAGTGGTTGAGTCCACAAATAAGAACTTGTTGGAAGTTATAAAAAAGTTGTTAGAAAGTAACCCTAGGGACTGGCATACCCAGTTGAGATTTGCCTTATGGGCAGATCGAACCAGAATTAAAGCAGCCCTAGGGAATTCACCTTTTAAGTTAGTTTATGGCCAAGATCCAATCTTCCCCATTCATTTGCAAATACCTGTTCTAAAGTTTATGCAGGAGTTTTATAATAAGGATGATAGGATTGAGGTTAGACTACTTAATTTATTAAATATGGAAGAACAAAGAGATGTTGCTTTGCAGCAATTCTCTAAACATTAGGTTGTTGTTAAACGTTGGTTTGACAAAAGAGCCAAGATAAAAGCCTTTAGAATATCAAATCTTGTGTTATTATGGGATAAGGCTAGAGAAAAGAAGGGAGATCACCAGAAGTTTGATAGACTTTGGTTAGGGCCTTATCAAGTGGCCGAAATATTGGGCGAGAATGCTTTTCATTTGAGTACCTTAACATGAGAGCCTGTTCCATTACCATTTAATGGTCAGTTTCTCAAGCACTATTTTGGTGCATAGAAGGTCTTATATTTTTGAAGAGAATGTACTATACTGTATTATATGTAATTAAGTTTTTGTTTTTGGTTTTTAGCTTTTAGTGTTTGGTTTCTAGTTTTGGTTTTTGGTTTTTGTATTGTTTATTTTGTTTTCTTTCTTTGTTTTGTTTGTTTTTTTTTGTCTTGTTTAGTTGGGGATTCTCATTTTGCTCATCTCAAGTTAGGGGGTTGTTATTCAAAGTATACTACTGGTACTAGGAGAGAAATTGGTTTAGGTATTCTCATCATAATCATTAAAAAGGATTTCATTCTAAAACTTATGTTCTATGATCATTCTAGTTTGGCTTGGAAAAGTTATTAAGGATAGAAGATATAAATGTGAATATCTCATGAATTGTAATCAAATATCTGTCACCAAATTAGAAAAACATCTGCATGAGTAATTACCTATTTGTTTTAGAATGACTCTACATTTGTTTCAAGTGAAAAATCTGATTCCAAGACTATCATGAGATCCATTGTAGTTCTCAACCCACATTTTAGATTCATGGAATCTGAGTATTTGAGACAGATGCATAAAATAATTTCCATAAGTAAAGTAAAAAGAAAGAAAGAAAGAAGAAACAAGCTCAAATATCAAGTGGGTAATCAAGTATGTCTATCAGGGCTATAGATTCCTGGCCGGCAGTAGAGCAATGCTTTGTGAGAACTAGAGGTATCTCTGTCGGGGCTATGGAAGCCTGTCTGGCAGTAGAGCAATGCCCAGGATTTTACTGCATGATAGTTAAATGACTCAATCTATGTAGCTTGAATCTTAGGTATAGTTTTTCATAAACAAAGAAAGTATCTACAAAGAATGATGCACAATAAGCACACACTCATATTCAGAAATAACTCATGAGCACATACATCTAAGATTCCAACTCAAACTGATCCTAAAAATATCTGATCTCATTCAAGTTAAAGTGTTTATAAGCCAAGTAGTTTTTGGGTGACTGAAATTTTCTTTGGGTATTTTGAAAATGGGTAAACCATTTTCCCAGCCGAGTCACCATTTGTTATCCCTTGCATAACCACCCCATCTTTTGCCTTGGTCAAAATGGGTCCCCCTTTGTTATGTTTGTACTTAGTTGTTTTTGAAACAAAGTTTGGAGCCTTGTTTTGCCAATACTTTGTCTTTCTTTTGTTTCTCTGTCGGAATCGGAACCCAAACTGAATTGGGTTCTGAAAGTTCTTTTGAAACTTGTTTTGGTTTCCATTCTGACAGTCTTTTGTTTATGTCTTTTGTTTTGTCTTCAGTGGACCCGAAGCCGGAGTGGGGGTTAACATAGTCTTTACTGAAAATTGTAAAATCATAATCAACTCCGCCCCTGCCTCCGCTATTTTGACTTTTGGTTTTGGTCTTTGTTTTTTTTGTTTAGTTTTGTTATGTCGGTCTTTTATTTTACTTTTTGTGTTTGGTTTTGTTTTTTGTTTAGTTGGCGGACCCGGAACCGGAATTGGAATGAAGTTTGGAAGTTTCTTAAAAGTTTCGAATCAGTTTCTATTTTAGCTCCGCCCCCACCGTT
Organism: Sequoiadendron giganteum; assembly: GCA_007115665.2. Lineage (NCBI taxonomy): Eukaryota > Viridiplantae > Streptophyta > Pinopsida > Cupressales > Cupressaceae > Sequoiadendron > Sequoiadendron giganteum. The sequence continues at coordinate 618,450,154 of CM021104.1, forward strand.
TTTCTAGATCATTGACTTTTTGACTGAAGTCGCACTATTGTGAAGTGTTGGTTCTCTTTCAGTTCCGATTCCGCCTTAACTGAATGTTAATGCATTAATGACAGCTGCTCGTGTAGGTATAAATCTTTAGTTTTACCTTCATATAAGGGTTAAACGAGTCATTATTATCATTATTAAGAGATTTGAAGAGCACGAAACAGCAGCGACAGAGTTCATTTGAGTGAAAAGATTGAAGGAAGAGAAGATTGTTGCGAGCGAATCAATTCAGAAGGTTAGCTGGGTTCTTGTGTATTCGAGGTAGGTTTTCTTATTGTTGTTCTTCATTTTATTTACTGTTGCGTGTTTTGTATATATGTTTGTCCGTGCTCTGAATCATGTCATTTTCAAAAATATTCATGTTTCTTTGCATGCTTGTTTGTTCGGGTCTTGTTTTATTTTGTTTGTCTAGTTATGTTCTTTGTTTCTTTTACTTTTATTTTTAGTTCTTTCTATTTTTGGGCATAGTCGCTTTCATGATTTAGTCGTGATTGCGTCGTGTTGTTTTGGATTTGCAGTGAGTTAGATTAAATTTAGGTTTTAAATGGTGATTAGGTAGATTAGAGATTTACAGTGAGAGATTTCCAGTGAGTTAGGGTTAAATAATTCATCATTTTTTACTTAGGGTTTTGTCGCGTTTTGCATTCTGGTAGATGGCAAGATTTAAAATTCGTGCCCTAGTTTTTATCATGTTTGTTAGATTAGGGTTTTGTAGGTTTCTGAGTCGCTAAATTTAAATGATTAAAATATGATACTCTAGGTTTCAGTCATTCCCCATGGTCATATGATTATAGTGTTTAAAGCCTCTTTTCATCTAATACGACCTTGGTTTTAGTCATGGAGTTATAGGCTAAATCGATAAAATCTGTGATGACGTCTTGGTCAACCTAGGCGGAGGAGGGATCGAAATCGATCTTGAACCGGAGAATTCTATTTTTACAAAAGGTATCGATTACATTTCCATCCCGTATCCGGCTCCGCACATAATGAGAAAATCTTCTTTCAAAATAACGATGACCAAGTTGGAAGTGGAAGTGGAACGAAAATAGAATATGAAAAATGAAAATCTGAAGAAAATCAAATCCGTTTTCCATTCCGATCCTGGTTCCAATAACCTTCCCGATTCTGACTCCAAGCCCGTTCATCATTAGTGAAATTTCTATATTAGGTTTTGCTCTGAATCCGACAATGTTGTAAAAAGAGACTGTTTTAGGTTGTGTTTCTACCTGGTTCTGCCTCCGGTGCATATATGAAAGGTATGGTTTTTAGAGCATGTTTTGGTGTTGATATCTAAGGATCTAATTAGAGGTTTTTCTTGCAAGAAAGTTGAAAGATGTCAGGAACATCAGGGGAAGCTGCTTGGAGAAACCAGCCTGCGGAAACATCAAAGGTAGCATCAAAACCAAAGAATTTAAAGCCAGAACAACTGCCTTATACCTTAAGGTATAGTCACAGGAGTCTGGTTGTGAAGGTGAGCAAGGTGGAATCAGATTGGTCGGATATCACTGATACCAATTTAGGTCAATAAAATTTTGAGGAGTGGTATTTAGAAGCATTTGACAAGGATATTATAGTGACTACAGAAAGAATTGTCAGTTATGGGTTAGCTCATATCACTTTATTTCCTATATCAATCCAGTGCTCGAAGTTAATCATGAGAGTAGCCAGTGCTTACAATCTTGCTACAAGACTATGCATGGATTCACAAGACAATGTGATTGTTAATCTCACTCCTCAAGCATTTCAAAGTATATTTGATGTTCCAGATCCAAAGAACTTGGTGCAATTAAATGAGGCAGAGGCCTTGGAGCAATATAGTAGGTATAAGGGATCAAATAAATCTCACTTGAACAAGAAGTGGTTGAAGACAAAAAAGAAATCTCTAACCAAGCTTGCAGATCAGCCAAAGAGGGCAGATTTCTATGAGGAGGTAGCAAGGTTGATTGTGATGTTGTCTAGGGTGTTTGGAAAGAGGGATGCATTTTACTTCAAGGAGTGGATGTTTCCTTTTATTCAGACTATCTTGAAAGCAGAATAATAGTTTGATTGGTTAATGATTGTTTCTGATGCCATACATGATCAATTAACCAGGACCAGAGAAACCAAGTGTTTCTTTATGACTTCTTACATTGTATATGCCGCAACAAGGTTGGGTTTTTTCCCAGGTTTGAACAGAGTGGGCATAATGGGAGCACTATGACCAATTATCTCTTCAGGTTGCTGAGACTTATTTCAGAAGAGTCAATGATGCATTTTTATATGTGGTCATCAATCAATTGAATGGAGATGCAGGATACCGGTTAAGTCAAGAAGCCATGCCATTCATTGTTAAATGGGGATGTTGGTACATCCAATGCCCCAAATTTACATACTTTAGGTTATTTGGTTTTGAAGGTCATCCACATTTACTTCCGAGGTGCTGCAGTAATAGGATGGTGCTAATGGAGTTTTTATATCAAGCCATTGGAGTTAATGCTCGGTTTGGGATTAAGCATAAAACTGGATGTCATAAATTTCCCATGAACTTGGGTGAATATAGCTGTCAACACTTGAAGGCAACAAAGGTGTTCTGTAATGATTTGATACAGTTGAAATTGGGATTGTATATAGCTCATAAGTATTTTGATCCGAAGAAAAAGATGTATGCCTTATTACCTTCAGTGTTCACTAGACATTTTAATTTGTTAGAAGACTTTTGGAGTGATCGGCAAGATGAGTACGACTTAAGAAAGAAGAATTATGAAAGATTATCGATCTCACTCATGTCAGAGCTTGATGTTAAAGAAATATTTTCTGACACCTTGGTGGATGATGGAATGGTGTTGGATCCATCCTATGCAGGGTTGAACATTGGCACCAAGAGCCTGGATCCAATCGATTGGGATGCTGAAGAAACAATTGACATTAAGAAGATTGGAAGGATAGTGTTGGATAGAAGTGTGCAATGGTTAGTGCTAATAACTCAAGCTTCTCAAGGACCAGTTCTTAAAAAAGGTAAAGGATATAAGAGAATTAAGAGAAAGACACCTCCTAAAGAGCCATTAGATCAACTACATTCATTCTTGAAGAGTGTCTCCTCTCCAAAATCACAACAGGTGACAACCATTGAGACTCCTATTTTGTTAAGCAAAAATGAGGTAGATGATTTGGTACAGGTAAAAGGCAAGGCGGAGATGGTAGACCGATGGGTAGACAAGTTAAACCAGGAGGTAGGTGCAGTTTTGGTAGAAAGTTTTGAAGCCTATAAAGAAACAAAAGTGTTAGTTAAAGAAATGTATCAATATATTGAGGCATTGGAGAAACAAGGAGAAGAGTATAAAGAATACAGTGAGAAGTTAGAAAGAGTTAGTGTATTGCCTTTGGCTACTCTTTTGGAACAATCAATAATTGAGGAGGACAATAAGGATTTTGTGGAGAAAACTTCTCGTATACTCCATTTTAGGACTGATTTTTTATGTAAGCATAAGGATGAAATTCAAGAGACTGCTAATAATTTGACTGAGAAATTGGAAGAGTTAGAAGCAATTATTTCCATTATTGTAGATATAAATGCATTTACAAAAGAGGGCATGTCTTTGAATCAAATAAAGGAAAAGTGGGATGAAAGATTCAAAGGACTTATGCAAAAAGAAGATGATGGCAGAGAGTTGATGTTAGATCGACTAGTAGAGGTCAAAGAAGAGATAAAAGCTGATGGGAGAGAGTTAATAAAAATAAAAAGTATGAGGGAATTTTCTGCAGTAGAATTGGATCGAATCAAGTTTGAGGATAGCTGGATTGATGGGCCAGAGATGGATACATTACAGCAAGTCTTCACCAGTTATGATGAGTTTATTGCAGATCCAGCTTCGCATGCATGAGTTCCTGCATGCATGATGTTCTCCTTCCTTGCATGTTGCATGCATACAGCACTGACAGTCTTGGGGGCGCATGACTTCTTTTCTTTTCTTCTATCTTCTATTTTTAGTTAAGACTGAATAATTAAATGTAAGAACTCAAGGTCAAATTGATTTGAGTTTCCAAGAGAGTCTAGTTCCTAAAAAGGTTGATAACCTAAAATTAGAAGTAGAGTTCAAACTTTTGTATATCTATAAATACCTAATGGGTATCATATTGTAAGGGTCAACTAATTGATAATTGGATTGGCTTACCTAATGCTAGGAGATAAAATTTTGTAGTGATTTTATAGAGATACATTGTACTTGATCTTTTACAGTTAATAGAATTACAGGTTTTCTCAAAATATGGTATTTAGAATTAAATTGTTTGTTTGATAAGGCTGATAAGTTATAATCTATCTGTATGCAATGATTGTGTTGAACATAAGAGTTTCTTGAATGATGAAAGTCATTTGAAGGAATCAGATTTAAGGATTATCTTGTTAGATTGTCATTGAGTTGAAGTTATTAAAAATTTTGTTGATCTATAATCTTGATGATGAATGAATGTGTGTTGTTTTGAAACCCTTGAAATATTTGTGAAGAGTAATTGCGAAGTTAATTAAGCACCTAAAATGTATGCAGTGGTATAGATTATGCTATAAATTGTGTCATCTTATGGATTTATGATCTATTAGGAAACATTCATTGTTGAAGGTATATGTCCAGATACTAGATAAATTTGATTCATACTTACTGGTTTACCCCTTTGTCCTATCTTTTTCTTTTATTTGAAAACCCCATTGATTTACTAAAGCAGTCGAAAAAAAATGAGTCATTGCTTGAATCTTTTGTTACCAGCACATGCCCCTTGAATATTACAGTTGCATGAACCGATTGAGTGACACCAGACAGTTGAGAACCAACTACCAGAACCTTGGGAGTTAGGCTACTATATGTTGTCTTTCTTTTTCAGGAGAAATAGAGTAGAAATATTCTATTTTAACATTGTTTGTGTCATCTTCACCATCAACAGGAATGTTGTATGGGATACAATTGAATTATTTGATGCTTTTTCAATTGAATGGATAGACATATAAAAAATATTAATGGAAGAATTCCTAGCTAATATAGCCCTAAAAAGAGATGATATCACCTTGGCTAGAGTATCTCAAGTTGAATTAAAAACAAGGCTTTCTATCCCTGATAATATCTATAGTTGGAAAGTTTCCAATGATGAAATTGATCTCATAAAATTTTACCATTGTATTGATCAATATGAAGCTCAGGAGATTGATTTTAATTCCTTTTTTGAAGAAGTAGATGGGAAACATACTGTATTTGGGAGAGAATTTTTGCAGCTTTAAACCAACAAACTTCTCGAAGGACTTGTGGCACTAGATTGGGTATATGATGGAAATGGTCACTCTCTCATGAAGCAGACACTAGTCAAGAGAGAATATATTGAATAAATCAACTTGGGGATGGATTTAGCACCAAAAAGGGTATATATTGGAAAGAAAATAAGTTCGACAATTAGAAGAATGCTAATTGCATTGTTAAGAAAGTGCAAACATGTGTTTGCATGGTCCTATGAGGATCTCAAGGCTTATAGAGAGGATTTATTCCAACATGAGATTCCACTAAAACCAGACAGAAATCCATTCAGACAAAAGCAAAGGCCCATCAACCCAACTTTGGAGCCTAAAATCCAAGAGGAGCTGGCAAAACTCAGAGATGGAGGCATTATCAAGCCCATTAGACATTCAACATGGGTCTTCAACTTGGTCCTAGTAAGAAAGAAAAATAGGGATATTAGGATATGTGTAGATTTCAAAAATTTAAATGTTGCCTCCCTTAAAGATAATTACCCTCTCCCGAATATGGAAGCAATATTACACAAAGTAACAAGATGTGAGTTTTTGTCAATGATGGATGGGTTTTCTAGGTATAACAAGGTTAAAGTCAAAGATTTTGAGCAATACAAGACAACATTTACAACACTATGGGGGACATATGTTTATGTGAGAATCTCATTCGGTCTCACAAATGCAGGGGCAACTTTTCAAAGGGCCATTGATGTGGCATTCATAGATTTAATCAATGTTATAATGGTGGTGTATCAGGACGACCTCACTACTTATTCTAAAAGGGTAGAAGACCATGTAGAACACCTACAGAAAATAATTATCAAAGATCTTGAATATGGTATCAGTCTCAACCCCAAGAAATGTCATTTTTTTGTCAGAGAAGGTAGGCTTTTAGGGCGTATTGTGTCAAAAGAAGGAATTAGAATAGACCCTGAAAGAGTAGAAGCCATCGATAAGATCCCCATTCTCAAAACTATCAAGGCCATTCAATCATTTTTTGGATAAATTAACTTTGTTAGGAGATTTGTGTCAAATTTTTCTGAGATTGTTAAACCCATATCCAAAATGGTAAGGAAGGGAGAAAACATAGATTGGACTGCAGAAGCCCTGGAGGCTTTTATATCCATCAAGAAAGCAATCAAAGAAGCCCCCATTCTAAAATCCCCTGACTTTTCCAAACCTTTTCAAATATTCTCATTTGCTTCATTCCACACTATAGCAGTTGTTATGTTACAAAAGAATGATGAGGGTTATGAGCAACCTATATCCTTCTTCAACAAGTCACTACAGGAGGCAAAATTAAAGTATGATATTATGGAGAAACAAGCTTATGCATTGGTCAAAGCAACAAAAGCTTTCAAGCCATATCTAGTTGGAGCCAAAGTAATTGCATATGTACCACATGCAGCTATAAAGGATATCTTGGTACAAGAAGAAGTGACAGGGAAACAATGCAGATGGATGAAAAAGATTCAAGAATTAAATATGGAGATTCAAATCACCAAGTTAGTAAGGGGACAGGGTTTAGCCAAACTAATGGAAAAAACAAACATTGAAGCTAACCAAATTTGTAATGTAGAAAATCAGGAAGGGGCAGTTGCAAGCATTGAACATACTTCTTGGTACACAAACATTGTGTACTATCTCAGACACATGAAATTCCTTGAAGGATTGAATGATAACCAAAAGAGAACTTTAAAGTTGCAAGCATCTAAGTATGTGTTCCTAGAGGGTGATCTATTTTGGAAAAATAGGGATGGAATTCTATTATTGTGTCTAGATGAATCATAGGCTAGACATGTCTTGAGGGAGATGCATGAAGGAGTGTGTGGAGGTCATTACTCTACCAAAAAGACTACACATAAAATCGTCAAAGCAGGTTATTACTAGCCTAAGGTTTTTAATGATTCTTTTGCATATGTAAGGATATGTTAAGCCTATCAGAAATTCTCAGGAAAGATGAAATATCAAGGAGCCCTACCACTCAAAAATTTACAAGTAGAAGCCCCTTTTCACAAATGGGGAATTGACTTTATTGGAGAAATATAGGAAAAGTCAAGTGGGGGACATAAATGGATATTAGTGGCTATTGATTATTTCACTAAATGGGTAGAGGCAATCCCAACTAACAAGAAACAAGTAAGGTGGTAATAAATTTCATGATGGAGAATATCATAACCATATTTGGTGCACCAGTAAGATTGATCACAAACAATGGGATGTGTTTTAGGTCTAATGAATTCAAAAAATATTGCAACACATATGGTATTATTGTTTCTTATGCTGCCCCTTACCACCCACGAGAAAATGGTCAAGCAGAATCCAGTAATAAAAGTCTTTTGAAGATCATAAGAAGAATTTTAGATGGAAACAAAAAGGCATGGGACTCAAAGTTGAGAATGGTTGTATGGGCATATAGGATTACTATAAAAAAGGCAATTGGAAAGTCTTTGTTTGAATTGGTATATGGAACACAAGCTAGGATGCCATTGTAAAACCTTTTACTAGTCTATAATTTCATTCTTCAAGAGGATTTAGATGTTCTAGAACCAATGGAGGAAAGAATGGAGTAGCATGCAGAACTTGATGAAATAAGGAGAACAACCCAAAAGAAAAATGTGAAACTACAATCACAAGTGAAATATCTTTTTGATAAGAAGGCAAAAGACAAAAAATTTGAGGTGAATGATTTGGTATTAATGTGGAATGTTCGATGTCAGGAGAAAGGAAAGCATGGAAAATTTGAAGACCTATGGTTAGGTCCCTTTGTTATCATTGGCAAAGGAGGAGAGGACTCGTATTATTTGAAAAATATGGTAGGTGAGCAACAAGAATTCCCAACACATGGGAAATTTATAAAACACTTCTATTAAGGAATACCAAAGGATTAAGGATTGCCAGTGCATGGACAATTCTTAACAAACCTCTTAAAACATTTTTTTCCATACACAATAGTTTAGGAAATCAAAAAGGGACTAGAAATTTCTAGTACATGGACAACCCTAGAATTCCCTCATTAAAGAAAAAGTTTTTTCTCCATGTACAGTAGTATAGGATCATCTCCATCTCCTCCATTTTCTGCCTTTCATTTTTCACATCCTTTGAATTCTTGGTATACTCCCAAAGATATTTTGGATTCTTGTGGTGATTGGTAAACCACTCATCCCCAACTAGAGCCGCTGTCACTAACTCATTTGATTGAAAAATCCAATGATAGCTATATAATCAGATGTATCATCGAGAACTTGTGCGAATTTTCATTTCGACGAACCTTATTTTTCGTCTACGTTTAAATGAAGATCTCTCGCTAAAATTTCAACGAACTTGCAAAGTTAAATTGTGTCGGGCATAAATAAAAATGAGCTCAACTATTTATTGTGATAATGTTTTGCTCGACGAGTTTCTTAGGTCAAAAATCAGAAAAAAACTCAAGAAGATATCGCCAGGTTGAGGGTAGTCATTGTCTTTTTCCAGAATTCATTTGTGAAGTCAAATTTGTACTTCTAGGTTTGAAAATCATATTTTAAAGAAACATCTCATCAAATTTCATTTTTAGTCTTGTGCATTTTTAGAATTTCATTTCCAGATTTTAGACCTGACTTCACAAATTCTTTCAAAAGGGAATTGTTTATAACTGATGGAAAATTCTTGATGGATTTGGACAAAGATTATATTTGCAAGGTTTCAATTTGAACCCTAATGATCAATTTTCAATAGATTTGGGAGCCATAACTAGATAATATCAAAGGTGTTGGTTATTTTTTACTGTAACCAAGTTTATCTTCTAGACACATAGCATATAAAATCTCAGATAATGCTGCCTTACAATACCATCAATCTATATTCTAACCCAATACTACTTATCAAATCCTTATATGAACATATTCACCTATAATTTATAACCTCACTCAAGCATTTTAAATAATTCCTTGAATTAAAGCCAAAATGAGAATTACATAGACCATAACAGTGAGATGAACAGAATAACCCTTGATCATTTTATTCAAGATAATAATATATTCATACAATGGAGAGACATGAGCTTGAAATGAGTAATTTTCATTTAGATGCTAGTATTGTCTTGAAAATTAAGTACCCATGAAACTAAAACCTACAACAGAATGACACCAAACCTAAGAATAGTATCTTCCCTATAATATCAGGCTCTTTAGAAATTCGCTCTGCAACTTCACTTAGACTTGACCTAAAGATATCTAACTCGCTAACCCATATTTCTGGTTCTGAAATCCTTCTTATAGGGAAAATGAAGGAGCAACAAGCATCGAACTAGAAATACACTTGTCACTGGTCACTTGGACTGGCTTATGACATTTCAAAAATTGGTTACAACAACTGAGTCTCTAGAGAATTTTCTTGTTCATCCCGTCCACTAGAGAATAACTGTTGCATTTGCCAAACTTCAAAAAATTGCACCAAAACTCCCACCAAGACATAGCCAAAATTTGTTATAACCATAACCATTGAGTTGTTAACTGTCAATTGTGGACTTTGTCCTATTCTTCTTTAGTTAAGTACTTGTCTACCCATCCTTGATATTCCTCTTTCGTTGTCCAATTAAAATTTACCACCTCATTTACCTTGGCACTGTAAGGTGTATACTTTACTGTTACTTGATTCGCCTCCCTTTCAAAATATTCCAAAAATGTGCCAATGTTAATGAGATATTTAGAGCAACAAACTAAAAAAAAAAAAATGAAGGTCAAGGCCGTGTTGGTTGTTTTTACTGTAACCAGGTTTATCTTCTATTCTACCTATAGAATTGCCAATTTTAATCGAGGGAAGCTCGAAGGACTTGGACCAACTAACGAGGATTTTAACAATAAACCTCCTACACTTCGAGCTCTACAAAACCTAGGAGGGTGGTCCCTATAATGTGTTTATAATCTCTGCACCGAACTTATAAACAATCATTACCAATTAACAGATAATCCCATTTAATAGCTCAACAAAATAGGATAATACTGAATTGAATTAGCTTTTCATCAATAATACCAACTACTTGGAGCATGAGATAATTACAACAATATTTCACAACTTAAGATAGTCATTTAATTTTGCAATTTGGTAGCAAGCTCTAAGCAAAGACAAACAGATACAAAACCTCACACACATACGATTTAAACCAGTGCCATATACCATTGGGGAGTCAAGTTCACAAACATTTAAAATCCCATGACAGGTTCAAACACATAGCATATAAAATCTCTGACAACAATTGCCTTACAACATCATCAATTTATATCCTAACCCAATACTTCTTACCAAATCCCTTTATAAACACATCCATCTATAACTCCAATCAAACATTTTAATTAATTCTTTGAATTAAAGCCAAAATGGAAGTCATACACACCACAATAGTGAGATGAACGCAATAACCCTTGATTATATTATTCAAAATTATGATATGCTTATACAAAGGAGAGACATGAGCTTGAAATGAATCATGATAACATAAATGCTAGTACTGTTATGAAACATCAAACCTTCATAAACCCAAAACCCGACTATAGAATGACACAAAACCTAAACCATATCAACTTGCTCTGCAACTATGCTTAGACTCGACCTCAAAATATCTAACTTTCCAACCCTTATTTCTGGCCTTGAAATCCTTCTTATAGAGAATGAAGGAGAAAACAAGCATTGGGCCAGAAAATACACATGTCACCAGTCAATTGGATCACCTTATGACCTTTCAAAAATATGATTACAATCGCCAAGTCCCAGAGCATCTTCTTTTTAATTCCATTCATTAGGGAATAGCTGCTGCATTTACCAAACCTCAAAACCTGCACCAAAAAGCCACCATGGAGACAAAACCATAATCAGTTACAACTATAACCATTGAGCTATTAGTCGCTGGTAGTAGACACCGTTTTACTCCTCTTCGGTTAAATACTTGTCCACGCATTTCTGGTACTCTTCATCCGTTGGCCAATCAAAATTCACCACCTCATTCACCTTAGTATTGTAAGGTGTAAATTTCACTGCAACCTGATTGGCTTCTCTTTCAAAAGATTCTAAGAATGTGCTGGTATTAATTATTTTATCCATGCTACTTACCAACAAATCATAATCAGAATCATCACAAATCAATTTGATTTCTTTATTAATAAATTCTTCTACCCTTTCCTGCCACTGCTGCAATGTTTTAACATTTCCTTGTGCATCAGTGATATCTGGCAAAAATGTATCATTCCAGTCATCAAATCTCTTTAATAGCTCCCTAATTCTTCTACTCAAATCATCAGGTAGGGCTTGGAATTCCTTCAATGATTTCACAAATATTTGAGTAGGCTTCAATGACTAAGGCCTATTGTCTGCATCAAACCTAGAAGCCTTATACATAACATCTAGATCGTTGGCCCTAGGGATCCACTTCTTAGCCAATGGCAAAACTATTTCCCAATCCCTATTGATATTTTTTTTTCCATCCAAAAATAAAGAATACAAAGAATGTACAGATGGTAATCTACCATCAACCCTCTCATTTAAATGCCTCAAAATTGTTTCCACCACCTGATTATGTTTGGCAGTTGCATCATCCTCACTTGTCTTTAAGGCAACCTGTAATTTTGTGATCTTATTTAACATTTTCTCCTTGGTGGGATCCACAAAATACTCCACTTCTTCTTCAACTGGCCCTGGTGTAGGACTGAGAGTAGGTGTCTGGATGGGGGGTCCTGGAGTAGAAAAAATTGGAATAGTAGGGGGAACTAATCCTGAAGTAGGAGGTAATGCTCTCATACCAGGAGCACTGGAGGATTCTCCCACCTACCCATATTTCAGCCTATCTACTTTAGATTTCAACTCAAAGTTCCTTTGCTGCATCCTACTATATTCTCAAATTATTATGTTGTACTTCTCCATCAAACTCTTCTTTTCAGCCTCTTCTCTCTTAGCTGTCTTTTGGGCCAATTTGGCCACATTAACTGTCAGGCTTGTAGTTTATGTTGTTGAAGTTTCAGAAGCTCTCTTGATAATTATCCCTCCCCTTAGGTTTGGACTAATATCTGTTACATTTGGTTTTCTTCCCTTGGGTGCCAATGCCCATATGGCCAGAGTTTCATACTCCTCACTAAAGGTAGAATCTTGCAAAGCTTCCTTAACCTCTTCTTCAGTGTTTTTCATAGGATGCTTGGACTATATGATAGCATTGAATGCTACAACATCGGCTATGTCCCACTCAAGAAAAATTAGGACACCATCCAGGGTCACAATTCTCTGTCCTTCCTTAGGAGTGATGTTTTTGAATTCCTCCATCAATTCGGCCTTGACCTCATCATCATTCTCCTGCTCAGACCTATCAAGTCTTGATTCTCCAATTCTCTTGCATTTATCCTGGTATTTCTCCAATTTCATCCTCCAAATTAGTTTCAAGAATACAAAAGTCTTCACAAAGGCATCATCATCTAAGAATGCCTTGCAGGCCTCCATCCTAGCATCTTGTACACACTGCCCCTTTCTATCCATATCAAACAACACCAATTGTGTTGATCTAGGAGGGGAAGGGATACCAACTTGCATGTCTTGATCAATCACAATTATCTCATCCATCAGAACCTCTTGTGTTTCCTCAATATTTTTCCTCTTAGGGCTTGGCTCTGATGGTAGCACTGTAGGATCACTTATTTGTCGTGAATCTAAATCCAAAATCCTTATCCCTCCAGGTGCTCTGATCCTTGGGGCTGGCTATGATGATGCTTTCACTATTTGTTTTCCCTTACTATCCCCCTCATCCTCCTCACTACTATCATTCCTCTTTCTCTTGTATAGAGGTTTGTCAACTGGGGGCTGATAAGTTGGCCTTATTTCCTTAGGCCTCTCCTCTAGTCTTTGAATTCCAAAGTCCATTTCCAAATTGACCTTCTTGGTCATCAAGGTGCCCATGATCCCTTTAAAATTATCCAACAAGAAAGAAATTATCTTGTGGAATGGAGTAAACTCCATTAATGGATCATATTTTGGATCC